>CM046425.1:3873137-4156432 GCA_025506505.1 Flaveria sonorensis
TTTGAGGATTCTTAGCCATGCAGGAGAAATGATGCCATCAGGAGCTAAAGTAGATTGTTTAGCAACCAAGGAAGGCATAGAAGCAGTGGCTCATCGTGTTGGTGGTTTTGGGCATAAAAGCAGTTGCTCGACATGTTGGTGGTTTAGCCATAAAAGCAGTCACTCGTTGTGTTGGTGGTTTATAGTAGCGGGTGCAGATCGATCAGGAGGTTCTCGAATATAATCCAATCAAAGTTAGAGAGTTTTTCTGCTTTATAAAGAAAAGATGATGATCAACAAGTAGTTACGTACTGGTTTGAGAGGTGGGTTTCGTGAATTATATGTCTTGTTTTAACTACTATGAACTATATAACCAGGGTGATGCAGATCCAGGTGATTTTCAAGGTCACGGCGTATGGGATGCCATTGAACGGGAATGGAGGTGGATGCCAAGAAAAACCATGTGGCTATTGCTATCTTGTTACAATCAATACCTGAAGAGTTATCCTTGCAAGCTGAAAACTCTAGAGACGGTAAAGGGTATGTGGGATGCAATCAAAACCACTACAATTGCCACCGCCATTGCCACCTCACCACCACCATCATCTCATATTGCCATGGATGCGATCAAAACCACTACAATCGCCACTGCCACTGCCACCGCACCATCACCACCACCACCGTCTCAGCTATTTCCACCACCCACATGTTGTCTACGCTCTCTTTCTATATCCACCCTTCCCTCACAACCATTTTCACTGTCTTTTTTGCCACAATAACCATTACTGCCGCCACCACATTCCAACTTTTATAATTTTACAAACCAAACATGATAAATTTGTTACCGCGGCCCATTACAAATTCAATTCTTTCCAAATTCCAGTTCCTTCGAATCCTAATTTTTCGTCAAACTTCAATTTTAAATGCAATTACTTTGAATTCCAATTTCCTAATATTCCAATTCCTTCAATATATTTATGTAATTTAAACTCTCCATCACATTTGACATAGTATTGAATTGAGCCTATAAAGTTATATATTCATATGAAACTTGAAATTGAAGGTAGTTTGTTGGACATTAAAGTTAAATGAAGAGAAATATTAAAAAGAACCGGATATTGTGGTATCATAATTTTCATGTCATTGGACGCAACACTCACATGAAAAAATTTCTCTGAAAACGACATCGTGTAGGGTTCTTGAGCTGATTTGGCAACACAAGGAGTGGACAGGTGTCGGTGTTATAACCTAAATTTAAGAAAGGTGACCGTAACTTAGCCACCTAGCCACCTATTATTTCCTATAAATGCCTAAGGGTGAGATAAGGGCGTTCACTCATAAACCAAAGTCTCTCGAACCAAGTGCAGGGTACTCACATTGCAATACATGGCGCAAGGTAAAGAAAAGTTCTCTCAATCTTTTTTTGGATTTCATCCATGTTAGAAATCGTGTTTGACTTAGCAAATTGAAGTTATTTCTTTCTTGTGTGTGGCCCAAATTTGATTTGAGATACATTTAAATTGCTTAAGTTGGCAATATGTCCTACATCAGTCAGTTCTTTTAAGATCGTTTTGATGTCTAAATCGATTGATTTGATCTACTTGTAACTAATGATATTTCTTCTGAAATTGTTAGATTCTTTAATTACAATATTTCCTGGTTGAATCCAACTTGTGTTTTGTTCAATTACATCTGTTAGCAAAGTAATTAATATTATAACTGTCATATCTGATATATCATGTAAATTTCTTGCCATAAGAAAACATTGTAACTCATAACTTCAAGTGTATGCTATAGATCCATTTGCGTTGTGTGACTTTGAGGCCAACTACATTTTTTCATTGGGGCTTATGTTTATATGATACTTAATTTACTTTTATCATATTGCTATGATTGAAAACTAAATGTTGGATATAATTGAATGAAATTGTTAATATCGTATTTATGTCCTAGTTGGTGAAAGTATATGGGGTTTAAATTTATTTCAGAATCTTACTAATTGCAATAGTTTCTAAATTATAACTCAACTTGTAGCTGATCAATTGAGTTTGTTTGTACAAACAACAGGAACTGAAACTATTTTTTCAAGTGAGGAATTGAGTGCCTTTGTTGGGCAAATCACAACAAGAGCACCGCATTACATTGATATAGCATGCGGTTGCACAAATAGCAGGCTAGGAGACTCCTTGGGCGTCCTGAGAATCAGTGATGATGGCACCATCCGCGCCACTTGCCTTTGCAACAGGACTGCAAACAAGGCATGACCAAGCTCCCTTACACCACCCACTTCCTGTTTTCATATCTTTTGTTATAAATCTGAATTATGGTACTTTTGGTTGAAAACAGTGTTTAGTTGTCCTGCAAAATTTGCAAAACATGCCTTAAGAAGTTCAAATGTGGCAAACTGGAGGAAGAAGGTTTGGTTCTAAACTACAATGGTGGGAAGATAAAAATAGGTGAAACATGTCTCTTGAGGTACTACAAAGGTGATGAATATGTGAGGCCGCACAACCAAGCCTCCCACCGTGACGAGTTCTTGGTTTGCAGCGCATGCAACAAGGTGCGCCGCTTTGAACTTAGGTCAAGGGATGCCTGCAGGTTTTACCATGATGCCGCTGTCAGGGAAAACCGAAAGTGCAAGATATGATACCGGGCAGGTAAGTGATCTATCTATATATAAAACTTAAGTTTTATTACTTGATTTGCTATGATTCATAATCACATAAAACCTGACCTGTATCAAATGTATTACATCAATATCTCAGCCCGTTTTATATCAAGCTGTATATGCAGCAACAATATAAGTTTGTATTTTTTTGTCTTAAGGTGGACTTGTGAAGACCTTGAGGAGAGGAGCTCAAGACCACACAGCGGATGCCGTAAGAACCCAAGTGCAAAGGCTGCAAACATTGTGTCTGTTTTGGGTGTGCAATGTGCAGGTTTGAGGACTGTGGATGCCGAGCATGTACCGACTTCTATGAAAACGGGCATCGTTAACTAGCATCTATCATGTACTTGTTCTGGGTTTATCTTTTTAAACATGTTCAATAGACAATTAATGTTTTAAGTTTTGTATTGCAAAGAATACTGCTTTGCAATTTATTATTATTTCTTAATGTTATGCTTGACTTATATATTTCATTTTCAAATAACAAAAAAAGTATCCTAATAAAAGCTACAATATATAAAGATACAATTTTTCATTTGATATGATTAGAATCAATATTAACATTATTTTTCTTAAAAAATTTACTTTGAGTAGGTTTGTACTTATGTTGGTTAGATTTTGTGAGGTTTGAATTGGTTGTATATAAGATGTAAAATGAACATAGTAATATGAGAGAAAAGTATGTTTACAAAAGATAAATTATATTTCAATAATCCACATTATTAACTATTGGTCGGTAATCCATACTAATAATTTAACTAGTGATACTCTTAACTTTACTTTTGTTACCAATAACAATCCTATAATATAATCATCATATATTTTTACTTGATTTTTATCTGTCTTCACTCACGATAATGGTTATAAACAAAATGAAAAAACACATAAGCAATATCGAGTGGAAAAAAATACGAATCGATTGTGAATATATGAT
Source organism: Flaveria sonorensis (assembly GCA_025506505.1). Lineage (NCBI taxonomy): Eukaryota > Viridiplantae > Streptophyta > Magnoliopsida > Asterales > Asteraceae > Flaveria > Flaveria sonorensis. The sequence continues at coordinate 3,876,719 of CM046425.1, forward strand.
AATTATGTTACTAGAAGTTTAGGATTTTATTGATAACAAAAGTAAAAGTTTAATGTGTTATTGCTTAAATTAATAGTATGGATCAGTATCAACCAAAAATGATGATTTGTTTTATAAGTTACACTGAAACTTATTCAATTTATTGCATAAGTCACAATTATCAAGCTTGACCCTTTCTACGTTGTAAACTTTCAAACTGAACCAACAAAACTTTAACTTAAACCCGTAACTTCTAATGTTTAACTTGAAAACACTGTACTATATATGATATAGTTTAACTGACACCATTAACATAAACCCACAAGTTTTGTTTGTTAACTTTTATTTAAAGACTAATAAGGATGGTATTTAGTTTTTTACTTGGTGTCTTAGTATAAATTTGTTATAACCCAGGTCGGATCAAATATAGTTAGTCCTTTTGAGGATCGTAAGTTATATCGACTCTACTTTCTTCTATGTTTCAATCTCTACAATCGAGTTGCCGTAACTTTATATTTTCTTAATGTAATTAACCACACTTATATCACCTGCCGCAACGCGCGTAACCTCATACTTCAAATTTATTGTAAACTATTTTCACGTAATAGTAACAAAAGTTGAGAACTATGGATACTATTACGTAAGTTGAGAACTATGGATACTATTACGTCCTGTCTTCCCTATTTTAATCATATACTTTTAGTCAATACATAAACCAAAGTGAAGAGGCATGGAAGTTTATAAATATTCATCTTTACTTATCATTTTGGCTTGTAACAAGTATAACCTTATCTACCAAAATATTGTGACGCATATCTGAGACTGTGGCCAAGGTGCGTCGCTCATCGATTTACACAAACCACAGTGTATACCATTACGCAATAGAAATATTGATCTTATCATTAGTAAGCCAAGTTTATATACAAACTATCGCTATTACAAAAGATTAAATTCACAACTATGTAGTCTTCTTTGCTTCCAGGCTCCGGCAACCATTGTCCAATGCCCAATCTTCTTCTTCTAGCAACCATTATCAAATGCCTTTAAACCTGCCTCCTAAAGCTTGCTACACAAAGTCACATTCTTTATTGATATGCATGCTAAAGCGGTCAACTTTAGCCGGTGACTTCTAAGGTCTTAGCGAAGCAAGCTAATAACTTTCTTAAACATTAGTAAAAATTATTATAACACGATTCAAAACATAACATTTTGTTTGTGTGAAGACTTGCATACACAAAAAGTCTTATAAAGCATTAAACTTTCATGACGTTATGTTAACCTCTAGTGGTCGGGACCACTTATTCAATCAAGGGCGGCTCAACATTTTAAGACCTCAATCAAACTAAAAAAATAAGGCCCCTTTTCATTAAAATCCTTATCTTTTATCCAGGTTTGGACCGACAACAATAAAGTAAAATGTTTATAGCTTTATATGATGCAAATTCTCTAATGAAATATTCATTATCAATTCCTTCTATTTTCTTCTAAATAGTGATCCTTTTAGTGATTTATTAAATCTTTTCGTTTTGCTTTTTGTCTTTTTGAATGCTTTAGACGGGTACTTTTGGAATTGGTTTGGCATTTAAGTTTAATGTTTACAAGTTAACCTAAATGCTTGGTTTACAAATCACAAATAATCATACCTAAGTTAATCAATATCACAAAACTACACTAGACCTAATAATAAGTTAATCACAAAAATCAATAATCCTAATTCCTAAGAGTAATCCTAATTCCCAACAAACTAATAACTAAATAATAATCAAAAGACCTAATAATAAGAAAACAAAATAGTATAATTTTATCAAAAGATAACAATAATCAAACCTTACCTTAGTCGTTTGTCCATGGCAATATTGCGGTATTTCGATTTCCACCACCATCCACGGTCCACTGCACAATTCACAAATCATAATTGCATAAACTGGACTTAAATAGCTTAATATTTCACCACCCTAAGGGTGTGGGGCACTCATACCATGAGTGTCTCATTACATCATGCACCAACCAATGAAAACATGCTAAATCAAGCCACACCACACCACACCACAAAATTTGAAGAGGGCACTCATGCCATTTTATGGCATAATTTTTTTTTAAACAAGAACTTCATAAAATTAAAAAGTTACAACCTAGAAATAAACACTACTTTAAAATAAATAACTTAAACCTATTTCTAAACATCTCGCATTTGTATTTTGGGTCTTCCCCAAAATAATCATTTATAAGAACATTATTAGCCCCAACACGATCAAGTTTCAAGATCCGTTTTCTTGAACTTTCAGCCACGTCGACATGTTCGACAAGAAGGCTAAAATATTTCAACCCGTCAGACTTAGAACTATCTAAAGACGAAGAGGGAATATAAAATCAACGGCACTTGTTGCGCCATCCTGGTGATTATCTCAGGAAACCCTTTGTAAAAGGAAATTTCTAAAATTTCCATTTGACCAAGATTTTTCCTAAAAATATCCCATTGACCAGGCCATCCTCAAAAATGTCCTCACCCAACATAGTTGTCTCCGCCCTTAAATAGAGTCGTCCGAACTTTCATTTAACGACTTGATATGTCCACATGTCTAAACACACCAGATCAAACCTATTTAAAGTTCGATAAGACCTATCCTAAGTTTGATCGAACCTATCTTAAGTTCGACCGAACCTGATTACATATAAGTTCAATCGAACTTAAACACGATCGAACGGCCTTATTTCAAGTTCGAACGACCCTATTTATGTTGATGACTCTTTTTAAAGTTTGAACAACCATGCTACCTCCATTTGAACGAACCTATTTAAGATTCGAACGATCCTAATTAGGTTTGAACGGCCCTAATTAAGTAGAGCCATTTTTCTAGAATAGGTTAGTCAAAGGGATATTTTGAGAGGAAAAGGTGGTCGATCAAAGGGATATTTTTAGAATTTTTCTTTTTTCAAAACCTCGAGATTCATGTTTGTGACATGGGTTCTAAACTAAAAAGTTAGAAGTTAAGAAATAATAAAAAAGAAGTGAATATTGCAGTATCACAATTTTCATGTCGTTGAACACAATATTCACATGATTTAAATTTATCATAAAACGATATCGGGAAGGGTTCTTGAGCCGATTTGGCAAAAATAACAGTGACAAATGTAGTGTTATTACCAAAACCAAGAGAGATGACCGTAACTTTAGCTACACATTATATTCTATAAATGATATAAATGCCAAAGGGTGAGATCTGGGCGTTCAATCATATGCCAAAGTCTCTCCGAACACAAGTGGAGGCACTCACATCATAATACTTGGTGTGTGGTAAAAAAAACTTCTCTCCATCTTTTATTACAAAATCTATTGTTACAAATCATGTTTTGATTCTAGTTTTGATTTAGCAAGTTGAAGTTAATGCTTGGGGTTTATATGCTCAATTTTGATTTTGGATTAAATTGGTAGTGCTGCTATATATGTTTTAAATCGTACTTTTAAGATCGCTTTGAATCACAAATTGATTGATTGGATCTACACTCGACAAATGATTGTGATACTGATTTTGATTTCAGATGGATTAAATTTGCTTAAGTTTATTTACGCTTCGCTTTGGTTGGTGTTTTTACAATCAAATCTCTAAATTTCATATAATTGACTAGATCTACCTTGTTGGTATAAGTCGTATGTCGCTAACTTGTGTTTCGAACAACTTCTCATCCTTTAACAGAGCAAGTAACATATGTAACTATCATTTATGATATGTTTGAATTTGTAACTATAATAAGAAAACAGTGTAACTCAATACTTCTACGTGAATTACTTTTATCATATTACTATGTATACGAAATTAAATTTTAGTGTTTCCCTTCAACTGAAACAATTTCTTTTATTACAGTTTTTCTTAGGTGGTAGAAGTTGTATAATTTAGAATTACATTTAGAATTATGTTAATTGCAATAGTTTCTAAAATATAAAATCATACCATGCCTGTAATTCTTGCAATTTGTTAGAGAATTGAGTTTGGTTGCACCAAAAACAGGAACAAGGACTATTTTTCTCAGCGATGAATTGAAAGCTTTTGTTGAGCAAATTAGAGCGAGAGCACCATATTACATTGAAATAGAGTATGGCTACGCAAACAACAGGCTTGAAGACTCCTTCGGCATCTTGAGAATTAGTGATGATGGTGCCATCCATGATACTTGCCATCACAACCAAGAATGCAAACGAGGCATGATCAAACTCCCTTACACCCCCACTTCCTGTTTCGTATATCATGTCATAAAAATAAATTACCAGGCTTTTGATTGAAAATAATTTTTGATTGTCCTATAGAGTTTGCAAAACTTGCATTGAGTAGCCGAAATGTGCCGAACTCGAGGATGAATGTTTGGGTTCTAAAATCTAATGGCAGGAAGAATAATTGGGAGAAAGGTCTCTTATCAAGCATTATAAAGAAGATGAGTATGTGAGACCACACAATCAAGTTTCACATCATGACGGTTCTTGAGCTTTAGTCATGCAACGAGGTTTGCGGCTTTGAACTTAGGTTTCATTACCATTATGCTGCTGCTAAGGAAAATCAAAGTTTCAATAACATGAAACTGACCATGTAAATTGGAGCACGTAATCTAAAACCTAAACTTAATTACTCTCCCTAGACGTTCTCTACACTACGTGGGGAGTCAAACCCACATGTAAGATGTAAGTAGATAGTGCCAAGTTGAAACGGACTTAATGTATGCTAAAAGTAGTTGCGAGTTGATCATATCACCACATATAATAATCATAATGGATCAATCTTGTTAGGGTTGATAGTTTTAAGTTCTTTTGTGTCTGGGTTAGATTTAAACCTATGCACATTGCTTTCTTTGTTTTAGATTGAAGTTGCAGCGTTGCATGATGAATAGCTGCGGAAGAAGCGGTAAACTAGCTCCGAGAACGAAATGCAGGTGGAATTGGAGAGCTGGATTAATATTCCCTAGGTTGTAAGTATGGAAAATATGTGATGAAGTCTGTGTAAATCTTGAAAATCTTATTACTTTTCTTATACTGTAACTAAAAGGGTAAAACTATCTTCTGAAAAATCTAACATGAATGTTGACTGAAGTTCGTGTTCAATGGCTAGATGCCAAAGTTGTAATAAAATGACAGCTACATATATGAAACATGTAACCTTTTAGCTTGAGTTAGACGTCGTATTTTACCATTTGTGTAATTAAAGCTCTTTAGAGAGATTTCCCCCAAAATGCTATCAGTTTATATGTGTGTGGGACTGTTATGACGTCGTTAAAAAGGAATCGATGTTGTTGAAACCTAAGATGAAGCAAACCTATCGATGGGTGGTTGCAAGATACCGATTATTACTTGAAAACCTTGTGATAATAACATCATGGTGATTTTAGAAGTTTAAAGATGGCTTGGTTGTATGGTATTTTGAGTTTAGATGAATCTTATTTGGTTGTATGTTAAACTTTGAGAAGTTATCCTTTCATAAATCAGGGATATCGTCCCAGTTGTTTACTTAAACTGCTGCACACTTTTCGTCCATAAGATAGATTCCTGTTAAATTCTAAGGTTAAATGTAAAAAATGGCAAGTTACCCTTGTAGTTTAATAAACAAAAATAAAATAAATCAAATTATCAAGATGTACTTCCTTCATCTTCTTTACTATTGTAAGTGTTGTTTCGGTGACCACATTCGATACCCAGAAAACATAAGATCAAGACAAATCACAAATTGGGAACGAGTTTTAACGATAATGAGAATGGGTTTTTTCCGTCGACCACCGATTGGAAAAATGACGTTCACAACCGCCACCACGGGGAAAGGAGGGGGGGTGGGCGGGTTAAATATGTTAAAACTCATGATTTACCCATTCGATCTGATCAGAGTTTGGTACACAACTAATCATAAAAACAACTAAATATTTTTTTAAAGAATAATTACATAAATAGTCCTTATAGTTATGCAAAGTAACAGGTTTGGGTACTAAAAGTTGTTTGTAACATGTTGGGGTATCGAGTTTTTTATTTTGTAACAAGTTAAGATACTAAGATTAATGGACGTTGTTTTTATGTGAAATCTAAGGGTATTCTGTCTTTTCACTGTGTAGGAACTACTAATATAACTTAAAGGGACTATTTGTGAATTTAATATAAATAAAGAATTCTTTGGGTAATTTAATAATTATATATATATATATGCCTAATATATATATATATATATATATATGTGTGTGTGGTGGTGTGTGTGTGTGTGTGTGTGTGGTACCCCTTAGTTCTTGAATCAAGAATGATTTCCCACCCACTATCAGCCTCCACCGGCAGCCACCACGGCCGGCCTCCACCACGACCCATACACTGTCCCATCATCTCACCACCACCATTGTCTTTAGATTGTTAAATGAAACTACAACAAACCATCAACAGTTACCACCATCGTCATCCTCACCACCAAGTCGCCACCACTACTACAGTTATCGCCACCACTAGTGCCACCACACATATCAATCGCATAACCATCATCACCATCACATCATCACCACTGTCTCACCACCGTCATCATCGCATCATCACCACCATCTTACCTTCACCATCACCGCATCATCACCACATCGCACCATCCACTACCACTCATCTCCATCGAACCACCAGTGCTGTGGGACTTGATCATGGGTTCAAAGCTTTATCTACAAGCCTAATATCAAGAATCCCCAATTTGAGTTTTAGGTTTTGAGATAAAGCTTAAGGGCTGAAGACGAGGGCGGTGGTGAGGAGATGATGGGCGGCAGCGATTATGGGCGGCGGTGATGGTGGGTGGCAACGATGGTGGGTAGCGACGGTGGTGGATTAATTAGGGTGGTGGTTTGAAATAGGAGGAAGATGATGATGGGTGGTTGGGGTTGATTTTAATTTATTTTATAGTTAGTTACACAAATGGTCCCTTGATTAAAAAAAAGATAAAGTTACAAAAGTAATCCCTTAAAGGGTACTTTAGTCATTTTATTTAAATTTAATAGAAAACTAACTTCCGTTAGTCCTAATACCTTAACTTGTTACAAAATTGAAAACATAATACCCCCCCTATTACAAAATCTCTTAGTATCCAAACCTGTTATTTTAGATAAACCGCAGGGACCATTTATGTAATTAACTCTTTTTAAACGATGAAAATTTTTATTATATCAATTGGTTACATAAAGACAATAAGCTAGAGAACATGCTAAAACACAAAACATAGTTACATATTCAGTTTTTTAAAAATGAAAATTAGATCATTGTAACCACTCCATGGACCTTAGTTTTGATCTATTGTTTGCCCATAAAAGTCTCACTACCTTGATTTCTTCCATTAATTTTACTATCAAAACCGGCATGTTGGAGAATACCAAGTCATTTCTTGCTTTCCATAGACCCCAACAAGCTGTAAGAATCATAATTGAACCATCTTTCTTGCTGCGTTGCTTTTTAGAAGTGCTTTGTTATATCCCAAAAGATCCTTAAATGAAAATGCAAATACATGCACTATTCCACACGATAACTCAAATGTTTCCATAGTAGTGTTGCAATGTGGCACGAAGTAAAGAGATGTCCAGTTGATTCTAAGCCTTCTCTGCACAAAAGACACGTCTATAAGTTCATGTTCATTGGCAGACCCAAGGCAAGAGGAGGGGGGCAGCCACCCACCCTAAATTTTTTTTAGTGTTATATATATGTGACACGTGAAAATCCTGTCCGCCCCCCCCCCCCAACTTCTGAAAATGAAGAAAGAAAGATTTTGTCTCAAACACCTTGTTAGGTGCGGAACTACAATGGGTATAATTACCCTCCGACAGTCCGGCGAACAATATTTCTTACTGACTAGGATCTGTAACCAAATAGGTTTTTAGTATTTTTTCCTCAAATAATAAAGTAGTTATATTGAGATAAAAAGGGGGCTGATTGCAAATTTATATTGAAATAAATGTTTATGACAATAAAGCATACTAAATTTATATTGCTTCCAATATATGAGAGATCAAATATTATATTTAACAGATAACATTATTTTCAAATATGTTAAACATCATCGATATTAAAACCTAATTGAAGCTCTTAACAATTTTTCAAAAGTTTCTATTAAGACTACTCAAATGAAAAGTCATAGTTCCGTCACTGACATTGTCATTTTTAAGAGTATGAATCATGTTAATCAAATTTTACTCCAGCTACAAAAGTTGGAATACGTTCCATTTTTGCTCGCTATCCAAATATGTTTACTTTTAAAGGTATCATTTACAAAAGATGTTTTGCTAAGTAGTGTTCTTTCTGATTTCACAGTAAACCTCTTGTTAGTATCACCCAACCAAGACCAAACATCCTTTAATTCTAAATTTCTAACACATTGATTGTATGCAAAAGACCCATACAATCTTACAACCCCTTACCTCTTCATTGCTACTTGGAGAATGCTCCCACATCCTAATCCAAGACACAAGCAATCCTCCCCTGTTAAAGCATTCTTGAACCTGACTACTTCTATATGCTTCTGGTTGAAATAAAGAAAGGAATAGGTTCTATAAAGGTTATGTTGAAACCCATGCATCCACCCCAAATCTTATTGAGATTTTGCTACCTATATACTATGCCTTCAATTAATTTTTTAACATCAACATTGGATTGGAACAAAACCAATCAGTCTTTAGAATATTAGTCTACACATCTTATGACCCCGTGTTGTTGGAAAAATTACTTTACGCAATGGATGTTGTTGTGCATCTTAAATCGCCACCACCATTTGGTAAGTAAGGGAAGGTTGGTGTCTTTAGTTCGCCCAATGCCAAGCTCACCCGATCCTTAGGTGCAAAGACACGATCCCAAGCCGCCAATGTACTTTGTCTTTCTCATTATTGCCATCCATAAGAATCTCATTCTCAAAATTTCCAAATTATTTATCACCTTACAAGCCAGAAGCTTTATACAAGGTGAAGTAATAGATCGGCAAACTATCGACAACTGATTTTATTAATGTAACCCGACCTCTGATAGATAACGTTGAAACCTTTAAGCCTACGTATGTACAAGGGAGATCACCCCTTTACATTAAGCACAAAAGCCCTAGATCAACTCCAATATCGACGTAAATTGATCTTTAACCGTATAACTAAATAGAAGCATCTCATTAGTCTCACTTTGTTTATGACATTCGTTACTTACCATTCCCCATCAAGATGCTTCATTGGCATAAAGTAAACATGAAGAGGCGTGGATCGTTGTTGGAGAGTTTGCAGATTGTGATTATAAAAAAAACGATGACAATGGATCACCTGGTCAGACCAAGCGGATGATAGGATGCAACAAATCCATAATTGCCATAAAGATGGAAAGTTTATTTGTTGTAAATCAAAAATAGATAAATAAAATCCCTAGAATTGATTACTTCATTCTTATCTAAGTCCAGCTAATGAACAACTCATTTATGCTTATTTATAAACACAACAAATCGTATAAGAAAAAACCCTAAACACCAGGCGGATATATTTATGCTTGTTCTTTCTCGTAATTTCGCCAGGGTTTTTACGTACATACGAATTTGACGAAATTCGGTGTAAAATTATCAGGTTAGTTAACTTCACGTTCTTTGATTTTCATCGCACCTGCGTATGATCGATGTTTAGTTTCAGCTTTTTTTATGTAAATCGATGTATGTGTTTGATGTGTATATTGGAGTATTGTTTTGATTTTAGATAAAATTGGCAATGTTCGACTCTAATGTGATTATGAATATCGATTTATAATACATAAATAGATCTGAAGTTACAAGAAATTGATGAAGATTTAAGACAAGATGAGATGAACACAAGTGTTTGATTTCAAATTGAAGTTAATGCTTGGGGTATATGTGCCCAATTGAGATTTTAGATTCATTATAGTTGCTATATGTGCTTCAAATCAGCAGATGCTTTTAAGATCGCTTTAAATTCCAAATCGATTGATTAAATTTGCTTACGTTGTTATTTATGCTTTGCTTCTGTTGGTATATTTACAATCAAATCTCTAAATTTCATATAGTTTATTAGATCTACTTTGGACTAGTGTTTGTGTGATTGATAACTGGTCTGATGACTTAGGTACTATTTACTAGAAATGTAACTCTTTTGTGATATGAGGCATGATCAAACTCCGTTACACCACACTTCCTGTTTCATATATCTTGTTATTAAACTTGATTTGTTGGGCTTTTGGTTGAAAACAGTGTTAGATTGTCCTGCAAAGTTTGCAAAACATGCATGAGCAATACAAATGTGTCGAGCTCAAGGATGAAGGTCTGGGTTCTAAATTTCAGTGGCAGGAAGATAAACTTGGGTGAAACATCTATTCTCAGGTATCAAAAAGGAGATGAATATGTGAGAGTGCAGAATCAAGTTTCCAATCATGATGTGTTCTTGAGCTTTAGTGCATGCAACAAGGTCTGTTGCTTTGAACTTGGGTTTTATTACCTTTATACTACCGCAAGGGAAACCAATCTGTCATTATCATGGCACCGAGAAGGTAAATTGAGGCATCTATCTGAAACCTTAATTTAATTCATTAGATTTCAATGCACTTGGAACCTATGTTTGTTATGCGTAGTACTTCATTTAAATTAAAATATGAAATGTTAGGTATCCGTGTTGTCAATAGCAGCTATAGGGACCACTATAACGCGCTATGTAGCGTAGCGCCCATCTCTCGTATTTGTAAATAGCGACTACATAGCGGATTTTATTTTTTATTTTTTTTGGTAAATATGAGATTTAGAAGATTAGTAATAGAGTGTTTAGCTATTTTGGGGGTGTTTGCTTAGATTTTCTACTACTTTATTGCTAAACATGCATATTTATTGAATGTAAAACATTCTTACATATTATACTACTTAATCGCTAAACACGAAATAGCGGTCGTTATTTACTGTTATTCGCTACGTAGCATAGAGGTGGCTTGTCGCTATTTACCGCTATTCGCTATTGAAAACTATGTTAGGTATACACAGCACGCAAGCGACACGAGAATTTTATGTGGTTTGGTCAATGTAACCTACGTCTACGGGCCGCAACTAAGGTTTCTTATTAGAGATACAAAAGATTACAATACATGACATGAATATATATATAGAGATACAATTAAGGTTAATAGCTTAATGGACAAGAAACATAAATATGGGCCCAGGTCCAAAGAGAAATTCATTCATAAACTAAATCCTTTCTGAAGACAATTGCAGGGTACTCACATTAGAATACATGGCTAAGGGTAAAGAGAAATTCTCTCAATTCTTTTTGGACTTCATCCATTGTTACAAATCGTGTTTGATTTAGCAAATTGAAGTAATTTCTTGTGTATGTGGCCCTATGTTGATTTCAGATACATTTAAAATACTGGAGTTGCTATATTTGTCATAAATTCAGTCGGTGCTTTTAAGATCGCTTTGATATGTAAATCAATTGATTAGATCTACTTGTAAGATTGTGATATATGTGCCAGATTATGATGTCACATGAACTAAAGTTGCTTAAAATTTTTATTTATGCTTTGGTTTCGTCGGTGTTTTACAATCAAATATCTAACTTTCAATTAGTTGACTAGATCTACCTTGGACAATATCTTTGGATTATGTAACTTATAACTAGTCTGATCAGGCTATTTACTAGAAATGTAAACTCTTTTGTAATACTTCACAAAATATGAATCAGGGTGTGTGTGTAAGGAATTTTTCCTGATCGTAAAAATAAATGATGGTAGGTGTGAATAGCGTTTTTCACTTGATTTTACATTGATATTTAGGAATTGTATTTCGACAGTCGAAGCTAGTCTATCACAAATCAACATGAGCTTAAATCCAATTTAGGGCAAAATAGGTTTTTGATGGATTAACATTTAACAAAGATGTTGTAGATTTCTTAATTTGCCATCAGTAAACATTGTGTAACTAATAACTTCAATGTGTATGTTGTAGATTTTTTCATGTGCATTGTAATGAACTTGGAGGCCAAGTAGACTTTTTTCATTGGTCTTATGTTAATATGTATATTAGTTTAATTCTTTTATCATATTGCTATGAATTGGAAATTTAAATGTTTAAATATAACTGAATGAAATTGTTAGATATTTTATTATTGTTCCTGCTTGGTAAAAGTGTATAAGGTTTAAATATTTTTTAGAAACTTACTAATTCCAATAGTTTCTAAATATAAATCAACATGCAACGGAATTGACTTTGGTTGCATAAACAACAGGAACCGAGACTATTTTTCCAGTGACGAATTGAGTGCCTTTGTATGGCAAATCACAACAAGGACACCGCATTACATTGAAATAGCATGTGCTTGCACAAACAACAGGCTTGGAGGCTTCTTGGGCATCCTGAGAATTAGTGACGATGGCACTATCCGCGCTACTTGCCTTTGCAACCAGGACTGCAAACAAGGCATGATCAAACTCCTTTACACATCCACACCCACTTCCTATTTTCATATCTTTTGTTATAAATCTGACTCATGGTACTTTTAATTGAAACAGTGTTTAGTTGTCCTGCAAAGTTTGCAAAACATGCGTCAAGAAGTACAAACGTGCCAAACTGGAGGACAAAGGTTTGGGTTCTAAACTGCAATGGTGGGAAGATAAAAATGGGTGAAACATATCTCTTGAGGTACTATAAAGGTGATGAATACGTGAGGCCGCACAACCAGGTCTCCTACCGTGATGAGTTCCTTACCTGCAGCGCCTGCCACAAGGTGCGCCGCTTTGAACTTAGGTCAAGGGACGCGTGCAGGTTTTACCACGACGCAGCTGCAAGGGAAAACCGAACTTGCAATGACATGATACCCGGCAAGTAAGAGGTTCTATCTATTTAAAACTTAAATTTAGTTAACTTGATTTGTTTGGATTCCTAAAACCCGTTTTATATGTATATTGGTTAAGGTGGACATGTGAAGACCTCGAGGAGAGGAGTTCAAGATCACACAGCGGATGCCGCAAGAAAAAACTACAAAGGCTGCAGACAAGAAAACAAACCGCAAAGGCTGCAGGTGTTGCATCTGTTTCGGATGTGGCATGTGCAGGTTGTTCTGATTTTTATGCAAATGCGCCTCAAATCAACTTGTCATCTATCTTTTACTTGTTTTTGGCTGGGTTTATGATAAGTGTCCTGCTGGAGTCGGGTCTAGGAAGACCCGTTTAATGTTGGTAAATCTAGATGGGGATACCGTACGGATCAGCTGCACAATGTGATCAGTGGCTGAGCCAGTCAGTTTAGGACAATTTTTTCAGCAGTTATTTTTTTTGTTAGTAGTTCTATTTAATAGTTTTATAACTTATATTTTAGGGAGTCTTTGAATTATGGTTTTGTATAAAATTTGGAGAGTTTTGCCCTCTTGAAGCGGGCCGACCATTTATGACTGTTTATAAATTTCAGTGAATTTTGTTCCAGCATCAATTTTTGCTTATTAGTTTATTCTTTTAAACATATTCAATAGACAATATGTTTTACTTTTTGTATTGCAAAAACAAATGCCGCAAATATTAATATATAATGTATATTTTCTTGAAGGTATGATTGACAATCTTTCATTTTCAAATAGTGAAATGAGTATTTAAATAAAAAGTAAGATTTAGAGGAGCAATGAAGTACTAATCTTGTTTATCCATTAGTCTTAATTTAGCGTCTCTAGTTAAGTGGAGTTTAATACCTTACGCGTAATTAACGCCTCATCAAAAATTAAATTTCCATTTTCAAACTAAAATGCTAAAGAATATCTAGCCGAGTCAAATAAACTTTAAATAAAAACATTTTTTAAATTTACTTTTTGTGCCATTTACCAAATTAGTTTGGTATGAAGCGTCAACTAGCGGTGTTAATTTACTGGATTTCTTGTTTTTGACACATCATGACCCACCAATTTTACCACCTTTGATCGGAATCGAGTTATGCCATGTACATTCTTTATTCTATTTGAGCAAAGAGAGTTAGCAAGCAAAACTTAACCATTTACTCAATTAATAGAAGGAACAAACTGATAGTGGAATATCAACTTTGAAATCTATACAAAAAACAAAACAAAATTTTACCATTTGTCATCTTCTTATACCATTCTTATCACATGTCATTATTTCATACACTTATTGTCACATATCATTAGCATGAAAGAATTAATCATTTAATTATCATAATAAATGTCATAATAAATACTAAGGATATTCTTTTCCACTTATAAAACTTATTTTTATTTAAAAAAATGTACTTAAAAATAAATCGTTTTCTTAATATAGAGAACTTTTTTTAAAATTACTTTTAAAAAATAAATATTAAAAAATTTGGAATGTTTAAAAAACATTTTTTAAACAAAAGTTTTTTAAAAACAAAAGTTCAAAAATTATTATTATTACTTTATTATTTAAGTTAGCTGAATATATGTAATTCGAATCATATCTTATCAAAAAATTTATTTTAAAATTTCTAAATATTAATTACTAACTATTAATTTAATATTTTAATTTAACCCGTGTAAAATACGAGTTTCTAAACTAGTAGAAAAATATATCTAAAACAAATGAAACATGTTTCTTAAAGTCAACCATAGCATCTCAGAGTAATTCGCAATGTGTCATTGCAACCTTTAATTAACTCAAGTTCTCATTTGAACAAATCATCAACATCTGGTGCGCAACATAATACAAATACAAACAAAACTCGACAAAATACAATCATGACACACATTTTAACAAATATTTGTCGAGGCTATTGATATAACGAATGTTGCTTTTATAGTCTGGTTTCGTCTCATACAAAACCTTGATGTTTATAAGTGTCTTCGCTTCTAATACTTGAGTTCACTTAAACGTAATTGTAAAGAAAACCCATGATTTAGACGTCCTCCTTCCCGTATTAAATAGTAATGATCTGATATGTACACCGATTCATCACACTCCACAATCTTTCTCTAACTGATACTTCACTTTTGGTGCATCTAACACAAAAAAAGAATAATAACCAATAAGTTATATTAAACTGTTATTGAACGAACTCCCAACTAGTCCACGGACCAGTTTTAAAAAACAAATTTAAGTTTTAAAAGAATCGAACACCAAACCGATGATAGAATGCGACCAATCCATAATCACCATAACGATGGAAAGTTTATTTAATATAACTCAGAATTTAAAAAAAAATCCCAAGAATTGATTACTCCATCCATATATAAATCCAGCTAATGATAACAACTGATTTACTTATTTATAAACACAACAAATCGCATAAGAAAAAACCCTAACACCAGGTGGACTTATTTATGCTTGTTCTTTCTCGTAATTTCCCGTTGCGAAGCTAGGGTTTTTACGTACTGACGAAATCGAAGAAAATCGGTGTAAAATCATCAGGTTAGTTAACTTCTCCTTGTTTGATTTTGATTGCACCTCTATCTGATCGATGTTTACTTTCATCTTTCTAATGTTAATAGATGTATGTGTTTGATATAAGATCGATCGCTTTGAATTCCAAATCGATTGAGTGGATCTACACGCCACTTGATTGTGATTTAGGAACCTGATTTTGATATCAGATGAGTTAAGTCTGCATAAGTTGTTATATATGCTTTGCTTTAGTTGTTGTTTTTACAATCATCTTCTCTAAATTTCATATAGTTTACTTGATCTAGTTTTGATTAATGCTTGAGATTGAGTGACTGTTTTGTGATACTGCACATAAATATGAATCAGGGAGCGTGGGTAAGGAATTTTCCTTGATCCGAACAATAAACTATAGTAGGCATAAATAACATCGTTTCGCTTGATCTTACATCACTTTTGTAGGAAACTAGGAATCATCTTTCAACCATTGGAAGTACTAAGTAGTTTATCTCAAATCGACACACGCTTTGAATCCACTTTAGGGCAAAATGGGTTTTTGATGCTTAACAAAGATTGTAAAGATTACCGTCTCTGTCGTCACAAATCAGTCTTTTTAATTTTGAAATGTATGACGCTCTGGTTTTGCTTTCGATAATTTTAGGTTTGAATGTTATTCCTTCTAAAATTGTTAGATTCTTTTATTACACTTTTTACTTGTCGGTATAAGTCGTGTATCGCTAACTTGTGTTTGGATAAACTTTCATCCTTTAATAGAGTAATTGATATTTATAACTATAATAAGAAATTCACTATAAGTCATTACTTCTACATGAATTACTTTTATCATATTAGTATGGATTGGAAATTAAGTTTTTGAATATAAGTGAATGAGTGTTTCCCTTTAACTGAAATTGTTAAATTCTTTATTACAGTTTTTTTACTCGGTGAAACTTGTATGGATTTTAAATTACTTTTAGAAGTTTATTAATTGCACTAGTTTCTAAAATATAAATCATACAATTTGCATATTTCTTCAAATCGTAACAGAACTAAGTTTGGTTGCACAAACAACAGGTATTGGAACTATTTTTCTTAGTGAGGAATTGAAAGCTTTTGTTGGGAAACTTAGAGTCAGAACACCACCTTACATTGAAATAGAGTATGGTGCACAAAAAACAGGCTTGGAGACTCCCTAGATGTCCTGACAATCAGTGACCATAGCACCATCCACGCTATTTGTCATTGCAACCAAGACTACAAACGAGGCATGATCAAACTCCTTTACACCACCATATTTTGTTTCATATATGTTAAATTTTTTGAATTTTTAGGCTTTTGGTTGAAAACAGTGTTTGCTTGTCCTACAAAGTTTGCAAAACATGGATTGAGCTGTAGTGCTGTACAAACGTGCTAAAGTCGAGGATGAAGGTTTGGGTTCTAAAATGCAATGACAGGAAGATAAAATTGGGTGGAACATCAGTACACACGTGTTATAAAAGAGAGGAATTTGTGAGACCGCACAATCAAGTTTCTCATCATGACGTGTTCTTGAGCTTTAATGCATGCAACAAAGTCCGCCACGTTGAACTTAGGTTTTATTACCATTATGCTATTTCAATGGGAAATAAATAAATCTTTCATTAACATGGTACCCGACAGGTAAATTGAGGCAACCTTAACTTAATTGCTCTCTAGATGTTTTCTATGCTTTGTGCCCAAACTATTTGAATAATATCCACTTTTGTGCCCATACAGTTTATTAATCCGTAGCTTTAGTCCATTCTTTATTACCTATTTGTATTATGCATTAGTAATTATACTTCCTACATTATAATGCATTAAGAGATGTCATTCTAAAACTTGTTTCAATTAAGAGGTTCTCAATGTACGTATCTATTCACCATCTTCATTAAATATATGGTGTTTAATTATATGATGTAACTTAGTGGGTATTGATTAACAATCAACTATTTGAAGAAGTCTATTAAATTGTGGCATACCAATTGGTTAATTGAGTGTGTGCCATTTGAGCCATCAACAATATATAATCTTTGTCTTATATTTATATGAAAATTAAAAAGCTTGAAGTGGCCACTTTATCTGTGTTTTAAGTTCTCTCTTTATCTTTGAACTAGGCTAAAGACCCATGTAACACACGGGTTCAATCCAAAAATATTGTTGTTGTTTAAAAATGTTTGTAAGTTATAATGTTGTTGATAATATTTTGTATATAAACTTTTGTGAAAATATTATTAGCAGATGGATTTAGATGTATTAATTCAATTAAACAACAAAGTAACTAAAGATCTAAATTGATACAATGCTTGCTGGTATATAAACAAGTTGCAAGTTGTAGTATGCATCAAACAATCTTCATAGGTACATAATAAGTTTAAACTTATAGGTATATTAGGTTATGATTTTTTTTCAACTTACAGGTAGAATATCAAACAACAGACAAAGTAGCAATAAAAGTTGTATATCATTAAATAATTATAATACAACTAAGATAAAGTAAGCATCTAAACAACAGTTTGCTCATATAATTAAACTATCGAAAGTAATATATAGCGAAAGGAACGATAACTTGACAATTGCACATACTAACAATTACAATACTACTCAGATTAAGTAAGCATATAAAACAACCTGTTGTATATGAGTAAGTGAAAAATCAAAGAAGATGCTTAATTGATGTTCATAGTAAGATAAAATGATACAAACACAACAAAAAATCAAAATAATTTAAACTAAATGTTACATCATAGTATACATATACAAATAATGAGTTAAAAAGATTATAAAATTTGACTCTTTAGTTAATTTGCATACCATTTCATACATACCTGATTAAAAGGTTGTGTGAATTGTATAGATAGATGTACATAATGTTATATATATATATATATATATATATATATATATATATATATATATATATATATATATATATATATATATATATATATATGAACTAATTTCATGCATAACTAAAATTGACCAGCATATAGTCAACCTGTAAGCGTATAGTCAATAGATGGGTTAATTAAAATAATAAAAATATTATTAGCATATGGATTTAGATACAAAATTATTATAAACAACAATGTATCGATTTAATTAAACAACAAAGTAATTAAAGATTTGAATTGATATACAATGCTTGCTGGTACATAAACAGGTTGCAGGTTGTAGTATGAATCAAACAATCTTTGAAGGTATATAATAAGTTTAAACTTGCAGGTATATATGTTATGATTTTTCAACTTGCAGATAGAATATCAGACAACAGACAAAGTAACAATGAAAGTTGTATATCATTAAACAATTACAATACAACTCAGATAAAGTAAACATCTAAAATAATAGTTTGCTCATATGATTGAACCATCTTAAGTAATATATAGCTAAAGGAACGATAACTTGACACTTACACATAACTAAACAATTACAATACAACTCAGATAAAGTAAGCATCTAAAACACCCTATTGTGTATGACTAGGTGAAAAGTCAAAGAATGTGCTTCATTGATGTTTATGGTAAGGTAAAATGATACAAACACAACAAAAAACCACAATAATTTAAACTAAATGTTACATCATAGTAAGATAAAACGATACAAACACAATGAAAAACCATAATAATTTAAAGTAAATATTAGGAAACATACGAGATAACGTTTTAACCCTAAGCAAAGTAAACAAATGATACTATTCAATTCTTTTAAAGCTTAATATCACATAATCAGAGATTAAGTGATGAACAAAACAACATCTTATAATCGTTTCAAGATATAGAGTTTCAAAACGTGTTGAATAGATTATCTAGAAAGCTAAGATAGAGTTTCAAAACAAATTCATCATCATTTCCCCAACTACAGATGCATCAAAACAATTTGCACATATCAAAAGAATTCCAATCAAACATAATAATAATATGGCAAGATACATAAAAAAAAATAAAGAAGTTTAAAAATCAAAAGCATGTAATACCTCTTCAAAGATGGATTATCGAATCAGATCACCTTCAAATCAAAAAAATAAAAGAAAAATAATATCAATCCAAAAACACAATCGCATAGGATGAAAGCTTAAATATAACAAAAAATAAAT
Source organism: Flaveria sonorensis (assembly GCA_025506505.1). Lineage (NCBI taxonomy): Eukaryota > Viridiplantae > Streptophyta > Magnoliopsida > Asterales > Asteraceae > Flaveria > Flaveria sonorensis. The sequence continues at coordinate 3,896,143 of CM046425.1, forward strand.
ATATTTTCTTGAAGAAAACTTGAAGAAACCGAAGCCAAAATGATAATGTTGATGAAGTCTGTCGAATGCGCTATCATGAGAGTTTATAAAAATAAATTGCGAGTGTTCCAAACAGATACCATTTTTTAAAGATTTTTAAGGATGATTTTTTAAACAAAATAAAATTATTTTTTAAGAATCAGTTAAAAAAACAATTTCATCAACGAAAGTTTAAAAAGATATTATTGTTGTTTTACTTGAAATATTTACATATTTAATTTAATCATATTTTATATGAAAATATTGTTTTATATTTTATAAAATTGTATACAATTATTTGATATTTTATTTATTCAATTTGCGTGTTATAAAATCGGGTATGATTTCATTTTTAAAGAAAGATACCCATGAATTCCTTCGAATTGAAGAGGAATCGATGAAGAAATCCCGTAATTTTTGTCACGATTCGAATATAAACCGAGCATTTTATGGATTTGAAAGTGTTCTGCAATTTTTGTAGATGAATTATTTGAAGAAAGAAGAATCATCGGGTTTGATTTCATTTCAAAAAAAAGATGCATTTTAATTTAGGGTTAAATTTTCAAAATTTCCCAAAATGTCTCTAAATGAATCAAGACTAACATTGAGAACAGATGCATATTTAGGCGGGAATTAAAAAAAATAAAGTCTTAAGAGAATGTCACGTGGCACTAAAATTATTGTTTTATTAATAAGTATAGATTGAACATATAGGGTAACTTATGCTTCAAGTTTTCACTTACAATTTTTGAATAGAAGAGTTTGATTCACGTGGATTCATGTCTTACGAGTTCTGTTCCCTTTCATCCTCGACTGTTGTTTGTTAGATTCAAATTTATTTCCTTATTTTAACAACTCTTACTGATTTGGAAAATATTAATTAAGGTTAATTTCAACCCAATCTCAAGGTTTCATTTGTTCTTACTATTTATTTCAGTTCTTTAATTTCGGAATCTTAACATCATATTTGTTTATATAACCTGAAGTGTCAATGCTAGCTTGCTACCATTTCAAAGTACCTCTTAGTTTAGGTTCTTCATCCAAAAGACGTCTAATGTTTTGTTTAGGTACATTTCATTTGCTTAGATGCGATCATGATATCTAATCTTTTAGTGTCACAATAGGTAAAGCTGCTGGAGTATCTTTATTACTTATTTCAATGACATGCTTGATTTTTTTAATCAGTTGCATCTAGCTAATAAGTAACAAGGTGTAATCCCCGTTCTATTCATTTGGGTATTCAATGATTTTAGCATAAGTCCATAAACTGAAAAGTAACAAGGTTGCTGATATGCTTTGTCTAAGTTTGGTTTAGAGAAGTCTACATGGTGCTACTATCTTTGTTTCTTATGCTTCAACATTGCTTGGGTGCTATGGAACATGTTAGACTCTAATGTTCAGTTAGTTTTAGAGAATTCTATACATGCACAACCTTTACAAAAGTTTTCTTTTTCTTTAACTAATATACTAATCAACACACGACTGGTATACCATAACTAATTAACCTTCATTTTAAAAAGTGCGATGCACTCTAAGGTGTTTATTGATTGCCAGAGCGCAATACACGACTATGGTGGGTGGTTGCCGGAAGCGCCACACGAGAAGGTTGAGAGACTTCTAATGCTCTGATACCATGTCAAGATAAAAAAGATGTTTTATTGACATAATTACTATATTACAACCTTACACGCATATATAGATGAGCTAACTAGCCTAAACCCTAACGATCGCTAACCCTTACACACACATATAATATACATACATACATACATACATATCTATGTATGTTTGTACGTACGTGTCCGTAACTCCGTATACGTACATATACGCATGCACGTAGACACACCCACACACTAATGGAATTGAAATATTAAATTAAGGGTATAACATGTTTGGTTGGACACTGAAGAAAATTGGAATGGATTTCTTCGAATTATATAGGAAGGAATCTGACATTCCTTTCATATAGTGAAGGCTGATGCCACCACCCTCATTACATACGCAATATCGATTTTACCTTAAAAAGTTATATATTATATCACATATAGTTTAAATGATACCTAGTATAGTCCTACTCATAGCATAACTATTGTTAGAGTTTAGGGAGGGTTTGATGATGGCAAGTCTTACCTCTATTGAGGGGGATAGAGGCTACTTCTTCTGAGATCCCTGGCTCCGTTTAAGTGTAAATGACAGGAAATACTAAAATATAATTGAATATATTATGATAGCATAATTTTCAGGCCATTGAACACAACACTCACATGAATAAAACTTATCATAAAACGATAATGTAAAGGGATTCAACTCACACTCACATGAATAAAACTTATTATAAATCGATAACATAAAAGGCTTCTTGAGCTGATTTGGCAGAACCACAAGTGACAAGTGTAGTGTTATTACCTAACCCTAAGAGAGGTGACTGTAACTTTAGCCAACCATTATTTTCTATAAATGCTGGAGGGTGAGATTTGGGCGTTCATTCATTAGCCGAAGTCTCCCAGAAGGTATCACATTACGATATATGGCCCAGGGTAAAGAAAAATTCTCTCCATCTTTTTTTTTTTTTTTGATTTTTGAAATTCATCATTTGTTACAAACATATTTAGTTTAGCAAACTGAAATTAATGCCTGGGCCTATATGTGCTCAATTTTGATTTTTAATTCATTTAAATTGCTTGAGTTGCTATATATGCTTCAAATCAGCCAATGCTTTTAAGATCATTTTGAATTCTATAAATCGGTTGATTGGATCTACTTGTGACTAATGATTATGATATAGGTGCCTGAAATCAAGATGAATTAAAATTGCTTAAGTTTTTGTTTATGCTTTGATTCGTTGATGTTTTTACAGTCAAATCTCTAAATTTCAATCATTTCACTAGATCTACTTTGGACTAATGCTTGTGATTGTGTAATTGATAACTGGTCTGATAATCGATGGACTATTTACTGAAAATGTAACTCTTTTGTGATACTTCACATGAATATTAATCAAGGTGCAATGGTGAGGAATTTTCCCCGATCCAAGCAATAAACAATAGTAGGCGCAAATAGCATTATATTACTTGATTCTACATCAATAATTTTGGGGATTATCTTTCAACAAGCGGGATTTGTTTATCACAAAACAACTCAATTTTGAAACGTATGACACTGTGCTTTTGCTTTCGATAATATTTAGTTATGAATATCATTCCTCCTAAAATTGTAAGATTCTTTTATTATAGTTATTTCGTTGGTCAAAGTCGTATGTCACTAACTTGTGTTTTATTAACTTCCTATCTTTCTATAGAGTAATTAATATTTGTAACTGTTATATTATGTAACTTCTTTAATCTGTCATAAGAAAACATTATAACTCAAAAACTTCAACGTATATGCTCTAGGTTTTTGCATGGGTATTGTTATGAACTTTCAAGTAGATTTTTTTATCATGGGTTATGCTTATATGTATACTTGAATTACTTTTATTAGAGTACCATGAACTGAAACTTAAATGTTTGAATATAACTTTGTGATTGTTTTCCCTTCAAATGAATTTCTTAAATTCTCTTTTTTCAGTTATCCTAGTCGTAAAAGTTTTATGGATTATAGAATGTTCATAGTTGCAATATATAGTTATCAAAATATATAATCACAATTTGGTTGCACAAACAACAGGAACCGAGACTATTTCTCCTTTGAGGATTTGAATGCCTTTATTTGGCAAATTATAGCAAGAACACCGCATTACATTGAAATTGTGTGCGGTTGTACAAACAATAGGCTTGGTGACTCCTTGGGCATCCTGAGAATCAGTGACGATGGCACCATCATGGCACCATCCGCGCTACTTGCCATTGCAACCAAGACTGCAAACAAGGCATGATCAAACTCCTTTACACACCCACTTCTTGTTCTCGTAATATTTGTTGTATAAACTGAATTATGGTATTTTTGGTTGAAAACAGTGTTTACTTGTCCTGCAAAGTTTGCAAAATATGCATTGAGTGGTACAAACATGTCAAACTGGAGGATCAAGGTTTGGGTTCATAACTAACTACAATGGCAAGAAGATAAAATTGGGTGAAACATGTCTTCTTCGTCACTACAAAGGAGATGAATACATGAGACCACGCAACCAGGTCTCCCACCGTGATGAGTTCATTACCTTCAGCGCTTGCCACAAGGTGCGCCGCTTTGAACTTAGGTCAAGAGACACTTGCAGGTCTTACCATGATGCAGCTGCAAGGCAAAACCGAACTTGCAATGACATGATACTAGCAAGTAAGATGTTCTGTCTATCTAAAATTAAATTTAGTTAACTTGATGTTTTCGGATTCCTAAACCCGTATTATATGTATATTGGTTAAGGTGGACATGTGAAGACCTCGAGGAGAGGAGTTCAAGATCACACAGCGGATGCCGCAAGAAAACAAACTGCAAAGGCTGCAGGTACTGCGTCTGTTTCGGATGTGGCTTGTCCAGGTTTGAGGACTGTGGGTATCAAGTGTGTACTGATTTTTATGCAAATGCTCTTCATATCAACTAGGTGTCTGTCTTTTACTTGTTCTTGGCTGGGTTTATGGTACGTGTCCTCCGGGAGTCGGCTGCACTATGTGATTAGTGGCTGAGTGGGTCAGTTTAGTGCAGTTATTTTCTTGTTAGTAGTTCTATTTAATAGTTTTATGACTGATGTTTTTGGGATTCTTTGAATTATCTGTTGTGTATGACCTTTGGAGAGTTTTGCCCTCCTCGAATCGGGCTGAATGTTTATCAATTTCAGTGAATTTTGCTCCAGGTTATCTCATCAGTCGCAGGTTCTATTAGTTTATCGTTTTAAACAACATACATGGTTTTAAGTTTTGTATTACAAAAAACAAATGCTGCAAATATTATCTATATTTTCTTGAAGTTATGCTTGACTAATATCATATGAAATGAGTGAAATAAAGTAAAATAAAAAATATTTTGGTTTAATCATTATTCTCTTTTGATTAAAATCATTTACCTTAAGTAGGTTTAGTACTTATGTTGATTAGATTTAAGTGATGTTTAGTTGGTAAATAAGAATTGGAGGAGCAAATGAACTAATCTTGTTTATCCATTAATTTCAATCTAATGACGCTCTAGTTGAGTGGAGTTCAACACTTGCAAGTAAATATCAACGCTTCGTCAAAAATAAACATTTCTGTAAAATATTTTTGGGTCATTTCAAATTTGCTTTGGTGTGAGCTTCGTCAAAAATAAACATTTCTGTAATATATTTTTGGGTCATTTCAAATTTGCTTTGTTGTGAACTAGCACCGTTAATTCACGCAATTTTTCCTATATTTTTGTTTGATAAAACAATATAAATTCACATTTTACACTCAATATAAATTCACATTTTACACTACATTTTGGTTTATGGTTAATCATGAATGTTGATTCTTGTATGAATTTATCTCGGTGCACCCATTTTACCACTTTAAGTTAGAGTTAACATGTTACGCTCTTATTTTGATACATGACTAGGTGTCTTGTTTTTGACACATCACGACCTTCCTGTTTTACCACCTTTAATCAGAGTCCAGTCATGTTACAGGACAAACTTAACCCTTTACACAATTTACAGGACAAACTAGTAGTGGAATATCAATTATGAAAAAGACAATATATCTAAAACAAACGAAACATGTTTGTTAAACTCAATCTTAAACCATATCATCATAGAGTAGTACATGTGAGCAAATCATCAAACCTTTGGCGCACAATATAAAGCAACTGCAAACAACTATTTAACAAAATACAATTATGATAGACCTTTTGCCAGATATTTTTCGAGGCTATTGAGGTAATGGAACGTCGCTTTTATAGTCTCTCCGGGAGTATGATTATGTTCTGGTTTCGTCTCATACAAAACCTTGATGTCGATAAGTGTCTTTGCTTCTGATACTTGAGTCAGCTTAAACGCAGTTGTGTATGAAGAAAACCCATGATCCAGATGCCCTCCTTCCAATATTTCAAGAGCGATCTGATACACCGATTCATCATACTCCACAATCTTCTCTAATTGGTACCTTACTTTTGGTACATCTAACACACAGAGAAAAATAATCAAGTAGATATAATGTTTTCATAACAGAAGATTTAACGAGCACGTGTTCTTATCGGTCCACCGATCATATTGATTTCAAAAATTGGATTAGGTTCTAACATTTTTTAAATATACGACTAATTCAAATATTGATAAAACTGGATTAGGTTCTAACATTGTTCCAATAAAGTTTTATACTTTTTTATGATGCTCATTCAAGTTTTATTATTGTTTCATAAGTGTGGGGTAAGACTACATTCAAGATCGTTGCCCCTCCCCAACCCCTGCGCAACCGTTAGCTAATTAAGTCAAGTATCGGTATGTTCTTCATTGTGAAAGTTTTTATGATTTTTGAACAATGGAACAATTAGGATACTTGGTTATTATTTAATGAGTTTTTACTTCACAATTGCCTCCTGATTAAACTTGAGAAAGCAAAATATTAAATAGCAACCAAGTTTAATATCTTTTCTATTTGGATCACTTGATTTTAAAATTTTCAAAAATTTATTAAAAAATTTACAACAATTAAACAATATATTAAACTTGAGTGATTTCTTTGGTTAGAAAGAGAAAATGAGTTGCTTTCACCAAACACTAAGAAATTTGGTTACCGTTAGTTGAAATGCTCTATAGAACACGGAACTAGTTGGCGTAGCCCGCACGTCACAACGGGGTGTTAATGCAGCTATATGTTTGTAACGCTCGGTTTAAAAAACAAATCACAAGACACTAATAAAAGGAAGAACGTCTAACTAATTTTAAAAAATTAAGTTTGATAAAGATATTTTGAAAAACAATAAGTTGATAAAGCTATATTATAAGTTTAATTTAGTTGTGATTGACCAAAGTCAAAAGTCGGAAAGTTATATGGTCAATTTATATAACATAAAAACTATGTTGTTCATCCACCAAACTTTTATGTTTTGTTGCTGTGAAAATAGGCATTGACGCACACGAAAGCTAATCTTAGAACAAACAATCACGATCTGTTTTATAACATACCTGGGTAATAGGTATAAAGTAAAATGAAATATAAATAATTAGAAACTTAAATTAAAACAAATTACAAAAATAAAATCAAACAAAAAATACAATAATCATGGCTCAAGTATAGGACCGTCCTCGAGAATTCTTAAAAAATTTGGGCTATGAATGAGTAGAAAAAATAAAACCTTATAATATAAAGTCAATAATCCATATATAAATATATACTACAACAACAATTGTTATAGCGATAAACAAAACATAAATATTATAGTAAAATAATCTAACTTACTTATTTGAAAGAAGCAGAGGAGCCGATAGATCTTCTGCACCTAGGTATTTTAGTTGTCTTTTTTTTTCTTCCTAATTTGGATTTTAATTTGGATGTAGGTTGGGTAATTAGTATTGAGCTAAACATATTAAAATATTAATTAGTTCTAGGATTTAATAGATTAAAATAATTAAACTGTTATTGAGTTTGTTAATGACCTATATGTATTTATTTATTAATATATATATATATATATATATATATATATATATATATATATATATGTATGTATGTATAGATACATACATATATAATATAAAACCTTTTAAAGGTTTGGGCTCAGTGGATAACGGGCCTTGAGCAGTCACCCACCCGCGTCTCTCGGGGCGGCCCCTCCCAAATTAATATACATAATATGGAACACAGTTTATCTTATAATTTGGATCTATATTGTTGATAAAATATCAAGCCTATAATAAACAAAATATGAAACCACGAGTTCTAATAGATAAATTAATAAATAAGATTAATTTTAAAAGCAAACAATAAAAGAAATAAAATCCATTTGAAAATATGTTCCAACCACAAGTCCAATTCCCCGGTTCAACCTAGCTATAACTGGTCAGTTCGACTATTGGCGGTTCAAAAGCACTCTCCGGACGGCTTTATCCAACCAGCTAGATGATCCGGTTCTGAGAACATTGATTCTCTTTTCATATCAAAAACACAAACCGAACAAGATACTAAGACTCACCAGGGCAGAACTTGAAGAGCAACATGCTTCCATAGCCACCATCTCCTTCAAGCAACTCAACTTCCGCCACAATATCCGGTAAAACCTTGGGCACAACGTGCCTCATGTCACTCGCCATTGCCTTCCATAAGTCTTTGATCGGTACAGAAACCGTCACTTGCGCTATATCTTCCTTCATCTTTCGCCTCGCGGTTGATCTAAGTGATTAGTTGCAAAGACTACATTGATCTCGTAGGTTTATACGAATATAAAAGGAGGTAGGTGAGGAGATTAAATAAACCTTAAACATCTCGAATCTTTTCTTGTATAAGACAGAAAGCAACCACTAGCTTAATTAGTCTAATTAAGCATCTTTTGACTGTGGACACAACTATTGGCCTATATTTAATTTATGTATTTGTTTACCGACTGTGAAGCCATTGTCTCATCTTTTGTAGTGTTTTGTGATATTTGTTAAAATCCTTAATAAATAATTATATGATTACAAGATAGACGGTTACAACTTTGTAATGATAATAATAATAAGTAGAAATATTATTATGTTACTTGATATGAGTTGATAAAAAGTAATAATATAATATTCGAATGTTTGAAAGTATAAAAGCATGATGATAAACATACATAGGACAAATAAAATTATATGTAATGGAAATATTTTAGGTTTCATTAAGATACAAATACGATTTAGTTAAACAAAATTAAATATGCATGAAAAATAATAATTTGATGTTAGTAATTCATAGTATTATAATTATAATTGTAATGATAATTGTTTAAATTCTAGAATTACAAGTGTTCAGTTCTGATGTTCGTTCCAACTAGAGGCCACCACTCTACATTACTATCATATATCATTCAAGTTGTTTCTCGTTCATCCTATCTCAAATTATGTTTCTTGAGTTTGAACAAGGTACATGTAGGGAACTTGAAATAAACAAGCGGAATAATCTAAGAGTCGTGAATATCACCTTCAGATAGAAATTATTCGGTGGTTTACCTGAATAAATTAATCGGATACAACTTAGACGATATCAAGAACAAGTATGATCAATTGTATCATGTTCGAACCAGATAATTGCGTATAGAAATCGAGATTGTATATTGCAGAGAATGAGTAAACGTATGTTGCAAGGAAAAATAGTGTCTCAACCTTTGAGAAGCCGCCTTTATGGTAGTTTTCATTTAAGTTTAAAATCCATAATATTGAAGCCAATTTTGTTTAGAATTTCACATGTGAAACTTCAGAAAATTCAAATTCTAATAATTTTTTAGTGAAGGAATCTTAATCAAAATAAGCATCTCACTAGTATCACCCGACCAACACCAAACATCCTTTGATTCTAATTTTCAACAAATTGATTGTATCTAAAAGACCCATACAATCTTACAACCCCCTTAATTAACTCTTCATTACTACTTAGAGAATGCCCAAGCTCCTAATCTAAGACACAAGTGATCCTCCCCTCTTATAGCATATTGAACACGACAACTTCTATATTCTTCAAGATGAAATAAAGAAGGGAATAGTTTCTTGTTGAAACCCACGCGTCCAACCAAAATCTGATTGTGTTTCCGCTACCACTAAGCATTCAATTAATCTTTTTAACATCAACATTGGGTACAACCAATCAATCTTTGAAATATTAGTCCACACACCCGATCTATCTTTTAGAGTTGTCATGTAGACTATAGAGCTATATTTACTTTACGCAATAGATGTTGTGCGCTCATAAATCGCCACCACCAATTGATAAGTAAGGCAAGGTTGGTGTCTTGGTTCCCCCAATACCAAGCCCACCCAACTCCTTAGGTGCAACTACACGATCCTGAGCCACCCAATGTACTTTGTGTTTCTCATTGTTGCCACCCCTTAAGAATCTCTTTTTAACACTTTCCAATAATTTATTATCTTACCGGAGGAGCTTTATACAAGGTGAAGTAATAGATTGACAAACTATCGACAACTGATTTTATTAATATAACCTGACCTGTGATAGATAACATTTTGAGCTTTTCAGATTGATACTTTTGATTCAACAAATGTGATCACTTGTCTTCAATTGTTGATGAGGTGCATATTGGCTCCTACTTTCAAGCCTACGTATATGAAAGGTAGATCACCTATTTTGCATCTAAGCACAAAAGCCCAGGATCAACTCCAATACCAAACATATGAGATTTATGTAAACCCACATAGAAGCATCTCATTAGTCGATCTCACAATATTTATGGCATTTGTTACCGACCATTCCCCCACAAGATTGCTTCATTGGCATATAGTAAACACACGAGATGTGGACCGTTGTTGAGGAGTTTACCAATCGAGCTGGCTTTGTTTATGATCCCAAGAGGGCTTCCATCATGATTATAAAAAGAAACAACGACAACGAATCACCTTGTCAGACCCCCCGATGTCATTGTATTTCCTGAGTTGGTGATCTATTTACAAAAACCGAAGACCAGGCCGATGATAGAATGCGGGGAAATTATAACGGTCATAATGAGAAAGTTTATTTATTGTAAATAAGAAATAAAAATATCCCAAGAATTTATTACTTCATCCTTATCTCAGTCCAGCTAATGAACAACTGATTTACTTATTTATAAACACCAGGCGGATTTATTTATGCTCGTTCTTTCTCATAATTTCGCTAGGGTTTTTACGTACAGACGAATTTGACGAAATTCGGTGTAAAATTATCAGGTTTGTTAACTTCTCGTTCTTTGATTTTGATCGCACCTCTGTCTGATCGATGTTTAGTTTCAGCTTTTTTATTTATGTAGATCCATCAGCTATATGTGTTTGATATGTTGATAGTAGCATTGTGTTGATTTTAGATCAAATTCGCAATGTTTTGACTATAATGTCATATGAATATTGATGAATATTGATTCATAACTCATAAATAGATCTGAAGTTACAAGAAATCGATGAAGATTAAGACAAGATGAAGATGAACACAAGTGTTTGATTTAGGTTTTGATTTAGCAAATTGAAGTCAATGCTTGTGGTATATGTGCCCAATATTGATCTCAGATTCCTTTTAATTGCTTGAGTTGCTATATATGCTTCTAATCAGCCCGTGCTTTTAAAATTGCTTTGAATTTTAATCCGATTCATTAGATTTACTTGCGACAAAGGATTGTGATAAAATTGCCTGCTTATGATGTCAGATGAATTAAATTTGCTTAAGTTGTTATTTATCCTTCGCTTCGGTTGGTGTTTTTACAAGCATATCTCTAAATTTCATATGGTTTTACTAGATCTACTTTTTACTAATGCTTGTGATTGTGTAACTCTTTTGTCATACTGCACGTAAATATGAATCAGGGAGTATGGGTAACGAATGTTACTTGATCCAAACAATAAACGGTAGCAGGCGCAAATAGCATTTTTTCACTAGATTTTACATCACTATTTAGGAATCACCTTTCAGCAATCCGAAGTACTTTATCACAAATCGAAACATGCTTTGAATCCACCGTTGGGAAAAATAGGTTTTGATGCTTAGGTAAAGATCACTGTTTCAATTCTCCGTCGTCACAAATCAGTATTTTTAATTTTGAAATGCATGACACTGCTTTTGCTTTCGATAATATTTATGCCTAAATTTTATTCCTTATAAAATTTTTTGATTTTTTTAATAGTTTTTCTTGTTGGTATAAGTTGTATGTCGCTAACTAGTATTTTGATCAACTTTCCATCTTTCAATAGAGTAATTAACACATGTAACTATCATATCTGATATAGTAGAATTTGTAACTATAATAAGAAAACATTATAACATAAAACTTCTACTCGAATTACTTTTAATATGGATTTATGGATTGGATATTAAAATTTTGAATATAACTGCATGAGTTTCCCTTCAACTGAAGTTGTTAGAGTTTTTATTACAGTTTTTTTAGTTGGTAAAACTTATATGTATTTTAAATTACTTCTAGAATTTTGTTAATTGCAGTAGTTTCTAAAATATAAAGTCATACTATACGTATAATTCTTCCAATTTGTAATGGTTGCACAAACAACAGGAACTAGAGACTATTTTTCTCAGTGAGGAAGTGAAAGCTTTTGTTGGGCAAATTAGAGTGAGAGACCAAATTACATTGAAATAGAGTATGGTTGAAGAAACAATAGGCTTGGAGACTCCTTGGGCGTCATGACTAACAGTGATGATGGCACCATCCACACGACTTGCCATTGCAATCAAGACTACAAACGATGCATGATCAAACTCTGTTATACCCCCCACTTCGTGTTTCATATATCTTGTTATAAAACTTGAATTATTGGGCTTTTGGTTGAAAACAGTTTTTTGTCTTGCAAAGTTTGCAAAACATGCATTGAGTAGTACAAACATTCCGAACTCTAGGATGAAGGTTTGGGTTCTAAAATGCAATGGCAGGAAGATAAAATTGGGTGAAACATCGGTTCTCAAGTGTTATAGAGGAGATGAGTTTGCGAGATCGGGCAATCATGTTTCCCGTTATGACGTGTTCTTGAGCTTTAGTGCATGCAACAAGGTCCGTTGCTTTAAACCTAGGTTTTATTGCCATCATGCTATTGCAAGGGAAACCAATCACTCATCAACATGGTACCGATCAGGTAAATTAAGGCACTTATCTAATAGCTTAACTTAATTGTTCTCTCTAGACATTTTCTACACTTTGTCGCCCAGACTATTTGAATAATATCCACTTTTGTGCTTAGACTAGCTATTAATGCACAGCTTCAAACCTTTTTTTCATTACCTATGTGTATTAGGCATCTATAAGTATACTTCTTACATGATAATGCAATAAGAGATGTCATTTTAAGGCTTGTTACATTTATGTTAGATAACTGGATCAAGAAAAGCAAACAACAGTAGCATTTTTGTGGGAAAACACACCACGACTCTTTTTTTTTTATTGAATAAAAACCACACCAAAAACTCTTAGACCATGACCCTCTTTTATACTAATCCTAACCTTAATTACTAATGAAAACTCTACTCAAACACAGCTGGAATGACAACCCATTCACAGCCAAAACATGAATACTAATACCTTAAATAAAGCTAATTAAAACTTACTAAATAAAACAAACTTATTTTTAGACTCTTGACGATTCTCCCCCCTAAACTTCCACATATGACCACAATTAGGATTAACTTCTAACAATCACCCCCTTAATCCTAATGTGGTTTTTCTTCTCTAAAGTAGAGTTGGATCATCATCTTCACAAACTAAGTTGGCCTCCTCATGCTTTGGTTTTGACTTTGGACATTCATATGCAAAGTGTCCGAACTCTTCACATCGGTAGCATTGAACCCATGACTTGTCTCGTTCTCCCATTGTCTCCTGTTGATCATTTCTTGAACCGGGTCGATTCTCACGACCCCTTCCTCTTCCCAAACTTCGGCCTCTACCATGACCACTTCCATCCCGATTAACCCATCCACAACCTTGTTGATAATCACTACGATTTCTTGGTTTAGGATGTTCATCATTACAAGTGAGCATCAATTTACTTTGCCTATCTTCAATTTCATCTTGGGATTTTACCCTCTCCTCGTAAGCTTTAAGTCAACCCAACACTTCTTCAAATGCCATTTTCTCAATCTTCGAGTATTTCTCAATCGAAGCAATGATTGGAAAATATTTCTTTGGCATGGAATTTAGGAACTTTCTCACCACTATCTCATCATCAGGTGAAGACCCAAGACTTTTATACTTTGATTGTAGCCCACTTATCTTACCTGCAAATTCATCAATAGTCTCTACCTCGGTCATCTTCATCTCTTCCAACTCACTTCTAAGCGTCTGCAAACAAGCCTTTTGAACCCTCTCGGCTCCCACATATCTGACCCGTAATGCATCTCAAACATTCTTCGGATCCTTATGCTTTGACACTTGAAGCAACACATCCTCCGGTAGTGACTGAAATATCAACGCCTTCGCCGTGTACTTTCTTCTATCATCAATTTCACTTCCTGTCACAGGTTCTATGGCCTCTCACAGACCATGTGCACCTAAGATGGTCTCCATCATAATTGACCATGCAGTGTAGTTTGTTGTGGTCAGTTTTGGACATTGCAAAGTCACATTGCTTGGTTCTCGGTTGGGTACAACAACTGTTCCTGAACCTTCTGTTATCTTCTTTTGAACTACCTGATCACCTTTTTTTTCACAAAAAAAAACTCTTTTCTGCACAAACAGTTCCTACAGCAGTAGCAAAAATCCTCTGATTCACAAACTTCAACAGCAAATAAGCATAAACCAATCTGTTTCACACAGATATTGCAGCAAAACGTAGTCTGTTTCACACAGATCAGTTTCTCGTTTCTTCACAGAATCACCCGTTTTCCCACTGTGATCAATCACTGATTAGTTCTTCTCGAACCCGCTGTCACAGCAAACTTGGTTCAATCCTTCATAGATTAAACATCTTCTCCACACTGGTATCACACCTTTGTAACCTGTGTCACACAGGTTTTCTTCACCTCGTTCGTTGTTTCACACAGTCGCCTTCTCTATACAACTTGAATTGCACAAATCTTCGTCTACTGCAGCTACCTCACGCAAACCTTCTCCGCCTGGCCTTGATTGTGTCACACAATCAGCGCTCCACAATTATATGAACCAATCATAGGTTCAAATATGTCTTCAGTCTTCGTAATTGATCTATCACAGATCGTTTTCTTCTATCTTGTTTGAACAATTCTTCGTCTTGTCTTCAACAGCCCTTTGATGGTTTTTCTTCACAAGTCTGGATCGCAGCAGTCTCTTGATTGCAGTCTCTTGATTGCAGCTCTGATACCAATTGTTAGACAACTGGATCAAGAAAAGCAAACAACAACAACATTTTTGTGGGAAAACACACCACGACTCTTTTCTTTTTATTGAATAAAAACCACACCAAAAACTCTTAGACCATGACCCTCTTTTATACTAATCCTAACCTTAATTACTAATGAAAACTTCACTCAAATACAGCTGGAATGACAGCCCATTCACAGCCAAAACATGAATACTAATACCTTAAATAAAGCTAATTAAAACTTACTAAATAAAACAAACCTATTTTTAGACTCTTGACGATTCTCCCCCCTAAACTTCCACATATGACCACAATTAGGATTAACTTCTAACAATTTAAGAGGTTTTCAATGTACGCTTTCCGTTCACCATCTTCATTAAATATATGTTTGGTTATACACTGTAACTTTGTGGATATCAATTAACAATTAACTATTTGATGAAGCCTATTAAATTGTGGCATATCAATTAACAATTAACTATTTGATGATGCCTATTAAATTTGTGTCCTGTTTTTATATGAAAATTAAAAGCTTGAAGTGGCCACTTTTATCCATGTTTTAAGTTCTCTTTTTATCTTTGAAAATTGAACATACAGGGTAACTTATTATGCAAGTTTTCACTTTTAATTTTTGAACGGATGAGTTTGATTTGTGTGGATTCACCTCTTAAGAGTTCTGTTGTCTTTCAACCTTGCTCCTCTTTGTTAGAGTCAAATTCATTTCCTCAAGGTTTCATTTGTTCATACCATTTCTTTCAGTTTCTGAAGCCTAACTTTATTTTTGATCATATAACCTGAATTGTCAATGCTAGCTACCAGTTCAAAGTCACCGCTTAGTTTAGGTTCTTCATTCTAATTCTCAAGAGACGTCGCATGTTCAGCTTAGGTACATTATATTTGCTTAGATGTGATCTAGATTTTTAATGTTTTTTAGTGGCAAAATAGGTAAAGTTGTCCGGGTATCTTTATAACTTATTTCAATCACATGCTTGATTTTTTTAATCAATTGCATGTAGGTAATAGGTAACGAGGTGTAAAAAAGAAGCGCGCCCGGGACAAAAAAGACGCACTATTAGAAAACAATAAAAAGATATAGAATAGGCTTATAAAAATAAAAATATATAAAGTCTAACAAAAATTTAATAACCTAATATAATAAAAGAATTCAAAACTAAAATCTGAATATTTTTTTTCTTTTTGCACAGTACAGTCCCACCACCTTCTTTTAACAGTCATGTATTTACTAACACACAACCATCGTTCACCTACCCTCCCTTTCTCTTCCAATACCATCTCTTCTCCACTACACTCCGGCCAGATCCCATCACTTCTGCAAAGAAAGAAGAACGAAAAAAGAAAGCAGAAACAACCTCTTAAGACACGTTTCAAACCATGTTAGGGCAGTTTTTGGCCCGAAGTTGCAGAAGAGTGGCCGGAATTTGGCACAGAATATTCACCGGACCTTTGCCTGAGCGCCTAGATGTTTGCAAGGCGGTAAACCCTCGCTGCGCCTAGAAATTGCGCCTAGGCGAGCGCCTCCCTCGCTTTTGACAACACAGATATATTCAACGTGAAGACCTTTATGAGATTATGTTAACATATATGCTTGCTGATCATTGGACTTAAATGACTCGATCACGATGATCCCATCGGTAAGCTTTTCTTTGACAAAATGACAATCAATTTCAGTGTGCAATCGTCCTTTTATGGAATACCGGATTGGAGGCGATATGTAAAGAAACATCATTGTCACATATAACTATATAAGCTTCATGATGGGAATCTTGCAAATCTTTAATTCATCAAGAAGTTGCTTGTCTCAAACAAGTTCACATGTTGCATATGCCATTGCTATATATTTGGCCTTTGCGTTTGACCTTGCTATCATGTTTTGTTTCTTATTTTCCAAGAAACCAAGTTGCCTCCTAATAAGGTAGAGAACTTGAAGTGGATTGTCTCATAAAAGGACATATATCATAATTTGCATCGAATAACATTGAATCTCCATATGATTATATTCGCGTACAATAATCTCTTTACATGAGCTCCTTCGATGTACTTATAGAATTCTCAGGGCGACTTCCCAATGAGAGTCACTAGGAAAAGTCAAGAACCAATGGCACTCACATCAAATGAGATGAGTTATTGTGCGTAGTTAAGTTTTTCAACTAACCTTCGTTATTTATCTTGATTCACTAGACACTCTCTTGTCTTGGTATAAGTTTTGTTGGTAAATCAGAGGGTATTGACTCAAAGTTTCTTGGTTTCTATTTCGAATAATAACTGAGGTTTACAAAGGAAACATATTTAAAAACATAGAAACTGCTACCCAACTACTAGCTTAAACTAAGAACGTGCAAACATGCAGAAATAAAATAATTAACTAAACAAAATAAACAACCCATAATCCCATATCTTCCGGAACGTGCTTAAGACCCATTCCAATCTTCGAATTTTTAATTCTGTCAACTCCAAGTCAAGATTATATTCCACATTCACCTCCTAAACTTGACTTATAATTTCAATCTCTTCAACACCTAGCAAGCTTCTCATTTCAAAAAACTTTACTCGTGGCAGTGCCTTAGTCAATATGTCAGCTTTCTGTTGTGTTCCCTGGATATGCTCAACATTGATCTCCCCTTCTCTAATGCATTCTCTTATGAAATGATATTTAGTGTCAATATGTTTACTGCGCCCATGGAACACTGGATTCTTCATAAGTGCGATTGCAGATTCATTGTCAACATACAGCTTTACACTTGGAACCTTCCAACCCGTAAGGTCAGTCAGCAGCCTCTTCAGCCAAAGCGCCTGACACGCAGCTGCTGCTGCTGCCATAAACTCGGCTTCAAAGGATGAAAGGGCAACCGTACGTTGTTTCTGCGAAGACCAAGTAATCAGGCTGCCCGAGAGATAAAATGCAATTCCGGTTGTTCCCCGACGATCTACCAAATCTGTCCCATAGCTACTATCGCTGAAACCAACCAAATCTCCATCTCCATTCTTCCGATACTTCAATCCGAAACCCAGCGTGCCCTTTATGTACCTGAGAACTTGTTTCATAGCTTTATGGTGGCTCTCTTTGGGTGCCTCCATAAATCTGCTAAGTACTCCAACTGAGTAACCAAGATCGGGACGAGTGTGGAGTAAATACCTCAAACTTCCAATTGTTTGCCGATACTCTGTTGCATTCACAGGCTCTCCTGTTTCATCTTTTGTTAAATTGTGTTTTGGTTCCATTGGCCATGTACTTGGATTACACTTCCACATTCCAGTTGACTGCAATATCTTCTTGGCATAATTTACTTGGCTAATAGCTATCCCATCTTTATCCTGCTCAACTTTTACACCCAAATAATATGATAATTTCCCAAGGTCGCTCATGTCAAAAGTTTGACTCAAGCGTTTCTTGAAATCTTGCACCTGCTCCTCACTCGAACCTGTTACGATTATGTCATCGACATACACCCCTACGATCACGATAGTGTTCTCCTTTTGCAACTTATAGACCGCTTGTTCCTGTGAACATTTCTTGAAACCAACAAACTTCATGGCTCGATCAAAGCGAGTATTCCACGCTCTTGGGGCCTGTTTCAAACCGTACAGAGCTTTATGTAATCTGTAGACCTTTTGTTCCTTTCCTGTGACAACAAAACCTTCTGGTTGCGTCACGTATACCTCTTCCTGCAACTCACCATTAAGAAAGGCTGTCTTCACATCCAAATGATAAACTGGCCAACTTTCTTTCGCTGCCAAAGCTAAGATCAAGCGTATGGTTTCGAAACGAGCAACAGGGGCGAACACCTCCTCAAAATCGATTCCCTGTTTCTGAACATATCCTTTTGCAACCAATCTCGCCTTGTGTTTCGTAACCTTTCCATCAACACCTTTCTTTAATTTGTACACCCATTTTAGTCCAATTGATTTGTGACCTGCAGGTAGATCACATAGACTCCAGGTTTTGTTCCTTTCAATAGATTCGATTTCACAAGCCATTGCCTTCTTCCACTCTTGAACTGTTGCCGCCTCTTTGTAATTAACAGGTTCATCTCCTACTAGCAATAATTCTTCCATTGGTTCAATTGGTTCCGTTGCTGCATACGTCTCGTACAGCGATCGAAAACCCCGCACCGGAGTATGATCATAATATGAGGAACATCCACTGTCGCCTTCTTCTTGTGAAAAACTTTGGTTGCCTGTTGTGGGTGTTGAAGCTGTTGGATCAAAACCTTGAATCGCAGATTACAAAATATAGAACAGAGAACAGAAATTGAGATTGAAAGCTTCTGCTATTTCATTGAACACAAAGAACTACTTAAATAGACCCAATACATGCATACGTGACTCCAAACATGCATAAGCCACTAACCCATGATCTCCATACTACAATGATCTACCACTAACATACTTGACTCGATCAAAATAAACTTAACAATTACTAAACTAAACTGAAAATACTTAAATTAAACCAACCCAAAAATCCGACCCGTCAAGATTAACCCAACATTCACCCCCTTAATCTTGACCTTGACCCGTGCATTCATCAAAGTAGAGCCGGTTCTTCAAATTCGATCAAGTTAGCTTCTTTGTCTTTGTCTTTCCATTTTGTACACTCGTATGCAAAGCGTCCAAAAGCTCCACATTCATAGCATCGATACCCACTTTTATCTCCTCGACCCGAGCCTCTTCCATGTCCTCTTTCTCCTCTACCGGATCCCCTTCCTCGACCTCTTCCTCGTCCGTATTGTCTATCCTCTTGTTCACTACTAGTTAACAAAAGCTGCCCCTGATCTTCGTCCTTCTCATCGTGACTTTTTAGCCTCTCCTCGTATGCCTTGAGTCTTCCCACAACTTCTTCAAATGACATATTTTCTAAGTCAGAATATTGTTCGATCGAGGCTACAATCGGCAAGTATTTCTTTGGCATTGAATTGAGAAATTTTCTCACAATCAATTCTTCATTCAGGCTTGATCCGAGAGTCTTGAATTTTGCAACTATGCCACTAATTTTACCCGAAAAATCATTGTTCGTCTCGGTTTCTATCATTTTTAGTATCTCTAGTTCACTCCGTAAAGTTTGCAGCCTTGCCTTCTGGACTCGATCGGCTCCTAAGTACCGAACTCGAATTGCTTCCCACACATCTTTCGCGTTCTTGTGTTTTGCAACCTGCAGTAGGATGTCTTCCGGTAAGGTTTGAAAGATGATGGCCTTCGTGGTGTAGTTCTTTTTCTCATCCAAACTTGCTCCGGTTACGGGATCCACCGTCTCCCACAATCCGTATGCTCGTAACACCGTTTCAACCATGATAGACCACAAAGTGTAGTTAGTTTCGGTTAATTTTGGACATTGAAGTGGTACATTACCTTGCTCTCGGATTGCTACAGTTCCTGCAATTTCTGTCATCTTCCTTTGCTTCGACTT
Source organism: Flaveria sonorensis (assembly GCA_025506505.1). Classification (NCBI taxonomy): domain Eukaryota; kingdom Viridiplantae; phylum Streptophyta; class Magnoliopsida; order Asterales; family Asteraceae; genus Flaveria; species Flaveria sonorensis. The sequence continues at coordinate 3,916,461 of CM046425.1, forward strand.
CTCACTGTTCTTGCTTGGCGCCTCTTACTGTTTTCTTGCTGTATCTTGCTTCAACTTGCTGTTAATTGACCGAATCTCACCAGTCGATCCTTTGCTGCTTGCTTACCTTCTTGCGGTCTACTTACATGGAAGCATCGTTGCTTTTTCTTCTCGCGAACCCGAACAATGTGAGCTAGGGCTCTGATACCAATTGTTGGATCAAAACCTTGAATCGCAGATTACAAAATATAGAACAGAGAACAGAAATTGAGATTGAAAGCTTCTGCTATTTCATTGAACACAAAGAACTACTTAAATAGACTCAATACATGCATACGTGACTCCAAACATGCATAAGCTACTAATCCATGATCTCCATACTACCATGATCTACCACTAACATACTTGACTCAATCAAAATAAAATTAACAATTACTAAACTAAACTGAAAATACTTAAATTAAACCAACCCAAAACCCGACCCGTCAAGATTAACCCAACAGAAGCTTCACCATACTCGTTGTGACTTCCTGAAGACATACAAGAGGGTGAGTCAAAACCTTCATGCTCAGGAAAATTTGGAATACCATTTACGTTTTCTTCAGGATGATGATCTGGGCCTGTTTCTTTTGACTCCAACTGGGCCTGAATACTAAATCCTGGTGTTTGCATTGTGGGCTGCTCATCTTGAACTCTGGACCAAGCCCATTTCTTTTTCTCATCGAATACTACATCACGACCCATAACTATTCTTTTTGTTTTTGGATTGAATAGTCTGCATGCCTTGCTCCCTGGTTCTACCCCCAAATACACCATGGTTTCACTGCGGTCACTGAGTTTCGTTGTCTGTGTTGTTGGACTCTTCACATGTGCGACACAACCGAAAACTTTCAAGTGTTGAAAGTTCGGTTTTCTTCCTTTCCATCCTTCGTATGGTGTCATGGTCTTCACTCCTTTTGTGATGACTCTGTTTAAGATGTAAACAGCATGACGTACAGCCTCACCCCACATCACATCCGGTACATTCATAGTCTTCAGCAGCGATCGGGTCATTCCAAGTACAGTTATGTTCCGGCGTTCGACCACCCCGTTTTGTTGAGGGGTGTAGGGCGCCGTCAACTGTCTTTTTATCCCTTCTTTCTCACAGAACTCCTTAAAGTAGTTTGAGACAAATTCACCTCCTCGATCCGTTCTTAGACCCTTTATCTTGAACGAGCTTTCATTTTCAACTTCTGCTTTGAATCTTTTGAAGGCATTGAGAGCTTCGTCTTTTGTTTTGATCACGTAAACCCACATATACCTGCAATAATCATCCACGATTAGAAGAAAGTATCGATTTCCACCGAGTGTTTGCGGTGTAATAGGGCCACACAAATCCGCGTGTAGTAGTTCAAGTGGTTTGCTCGCACGCCATTGAGCTTCTTGTGGGAACGGTTGTCTACTCTGCTTTGCAACCAAGCATCCCTCACAGACTTGTGTGGGATTATGAAACCTCGGTATTCCTTTCACCATGTCTTTCTGTACCATTTCTTCGATTGATGGGAAATTCATATGCCCCAACTGGGCATGCCAGATCCATGCGGTGTCTTCCAGGACAACAGTCATGCATGTGGGTTGCATGGTATGAAGTTGGATCTTGTACAGCCGATTAGATGATCTTTCACCTTCATCATTAATCTCCCTGTTGCATTATGTACAAACAGCAACTCCTCTTTCATTTCAACATGATACCCTTCTTCAGTGAGTTGTCCTAAACTCAAGATATTACTTTGCAATGCTGGTATATAATACACATCGGGAATGACATGTTGGTCCCCATTCTTGCATTCGAACAGTAGAGTCCCCTTTCCCTCGATCTGAACTCTTGACCCATCCCTAAACTTCACTTGCCCTGTAACATGTTTATCAATGGTGGCAAAGTAATCCTTGACCCCTGTCATGTGATTGCTTGCTCCATTATCTAGATACCAAGTATCCTTCCCAACATTGATCTCATCAGGAAATACTTTCTTCTCATTCAGTAGTATATGGTTTTCCTTTTCTTCACCAAATACACCGAGTAAAAGGGCCGGGTCTGCCTCCTGGCTTTGTGTTAAGTTCACTTCATCACGATTATCCTTAGTTTCCTTGCATTCTGAGGCGTAGTGCCCGAGTTGGTCACACTCAAAACATTTTATGTGTCTCTTGTCTCTCCCTTTACGACTATTGTTGTTGTTGAACTCCTGGCCTCCATTGAAGTTATTGCGGTTTCCTCTACCTCGGTAACTCCCACGTCCTCTAGAATAACCTCGATTGCCTCGATCTGATGGAAGCGTGCTACTTGAAGATTGTGATCTCCACGACCCCTTTTGATTTCCACCTGTGTCGGTTTTCGTAAGAAGTAGACCACCATCATTGGTTGCATTCCCTTTCCGGAAACGCAACCGGTCTTCGTACACCTTTAGTCTTCCTATTGCTTCATCGAAAGGCATCTTATCTAGATCAGAGTACTGTTCCATTGAAGCCACTAACTGCAGATACTTGTCCGGGACTGAATCAAGAAGTTTTCTCACCAAAACTCCATCTTCTAGAGTTACTCCAAGGCTAATATGTTGCGAGTTCATTGCACTCAATTTTCCCGCAAAGTCATCAATGGACTCTCCATCCTTCATCTTTAATGCCTCGAAGTCACTCTTAAGTGTGTGCAATCGGGCCTTTTGCACACGTTCTGCCCCCAAGTATCGTGTTTTTAACGACTCCCAAACCTCCCTCGCAGTCTTCTTCTTCGCTACCTGCATCAAAACATCCTCTGGAACTGACTGGAAAAGAAAGGCTCGGGCTAGCTTATTCTTCTTCTCATCTGGTGTTGATCCGGCCTGTGGTTCTACGGACTCCCATAGTCCTTGTGCATCCAGTATCGCCTCCATTTTGATGGCCCAGGTGGTGTAATTAGTTGTTGTTAGCATCGGATACTGTAACGATACAATTCCAGCATCCTTCACAGCTCCTGGTGTAGTAGTAACAGTCTGACATCGGTTCGAATCGAGGGTTTGAAAATGTTTGAATCACTGACCCTTGACTCCTTAAGTTGTTAGATACTAACAAGATCATTCTTTGTTAGATACTAATAAGATCATTCTTGGTGATCACTCTATCATCATTACTGACCAAGTAGATTATATTAACAGAAAACTGAATTCTCTATGTCATTACTTGTCAACCCAAATTATTTTATCATAGTATTAAATCAACCAAACCGATCAAACTGTCTTGTAGGAGACTGCTTATACCATAAAGAGGCTTCTGAAGTTTGCGACCCAATCCTAATTCCCCTGAGCAACAAAACCCTATAGGTTGCTCCATATATTCTTAAATATCTTTATTTGTCATTTTGACAATGGGAATAAAACGTATGACTGTAATCGAGATTGGCAATGGGGATAAAACGTATGACTGTGTATATTATTTTGGCAACCAAGTGAGTTTTAAGACTGGTCTGGGCATACTTTGAAGTAAAAATCCTATGGTATCCTGATTTAGTTTTTACAGGAGGTGATGAAACGAGTTCAAAGTTTTAGTGGAGTGTAGTGCTATCATTTGTAGTGGATAAAGACTCCTACAGTATTAGGAATAGAAACAGAGGCAAGACTTGTAACACAAGAAAAAAATGTAGGTGATAACCTATCATAAATCAAATAGTGATATATTGGATAATGGCTAGTAGTGGATTGTGTGGCTTTGTATTGCCACCACCACCCCCATTGTTGTTTTGGTTGCCTTCACTACACCCTCACCACCTTCGGAACCACCTCTAGTGATGTCATTTTGCCACTACCAATACTAATGCCATGGCATTCCAACTTCCTTTATAATTTTATGAACCAAACATGATAGTTATGTCATTCACAATACCACATGCATAACAATTTCCAATTCTTTTGTCAGACTTCAACTCCAAACCCAAATACTGTGAATACTAGTTTCATTGAGAGATTTTAGTTCCTTCAAAAAAATTATGCCAGCCAAACTCCCCATTACATACACAACTATTGATTTGCCCAAAAAAGTTATATATTTCATATCAAGCGTAAAAGTGAAGGTAGTTTGTTGGACGCCTAAGTTTAAATGATACCTAGTATAGTCCCACTCGGTTCATAGCTATTGGTAGAGTCTAGGGAGAGTTTGAGGATTGCAAGCCTTACCTCTATCTTGGGGGATAGAGGCTACTCCAAGTTTAAATGATAGGAAATAATAAAAAAGAATTGAATATTATGGTATTACAATTTTCATGCCATTAGACTCAACACTCACATGAATCATACTTTTCATAAACAATATCGTAAAGGGCTTCTTTACCTGATTTGGCGGAAACAAGAGTGACAAGTGTAGCGTTATTACCAAAACTTAAGAGGTGACTGTAACTTTAGCCACCCATAATTTTCTATAAATGCTGAAGGGTGAGATTTAGGCGTTTTTTGTAAACCGGAGTCTCTCTGAACACAAGCGCAAGGCATCATATTACGATACATGGGCCATGGTAAAGAAAAATTCTCTCCATATTTTTTTTTTTTGAAATTCATTGATTGTTACAAATCGTGTATAATTTAGCAAATTGAAGTTATTGCTTGGGGCTATATGTGCAAAATTTTTATTGTAGATTCATTTAAATTTCTTGAGTTGCTATAGATGCTTAAAATCAGCTGGTTCTTTTAAGATCGCTTTGAATCCAAATCGATTAATTGGATCTACATGCAACTAATGATTGTGATATATGTGCCTGATTTTGATTTCAAATGAACTAAATTTACTTCAGGTTTTATTTATGCTTAAATTCGTTGATGTATTTACAATCAAATCTCTCAACTTCAATCATTTCACTAGATCTACTTTGGGCTAATGCTTGTGATTGTGTAATTGATAACTCGTCTCATGATTGATGAACCATTTACTAAAAATGTAACTCTTTTGTGATACTCCACATGAATATTAATCAAGGTGCATTGGTAAGTAGTTTTCCCCGATCCAGACAATAAACAATAGTAGGCGCAAATAGCATATTTCACTTGATTTTACATTAATGTTTAGGGATTATCTTTCAACAAGCGGAATTTGTTAATCACAAATCAACACAAAATTTGAATCCAAACTATGTCGTCACAAATCAGTCTTTTCAGTTTTGAAACGTATGACACTATGCTTTTGCTTTCGACTATATTTAGGTATGAATATCATTCGTTCTAATTGTTAGATTCTTTTATTATAGTGTTTTATTGGTCAAAGTTGTATGTCAATAACTTGTGTTTTGATCAACTTTCTATCTTCTAATGGAGTAAATAAAATTTGTAACTATCATATCTATTATGTAAAATTTTTAATCTGTAATGAGAAAACGTTATATCTCAAAAACTTTAACGTGTATGCTGTAGGTTTTTGCGTGGGCACTGTTATGAACTTTAAGCCAAGTAGATCTTTTCATCATGAGTTATCCTTATATGTATACTTGAATGGCTTTAATCGTATTACTATGAATTGTAAATTAAACGTCTGAATAGAACTGAATGAATGTTTTCCCTTTAAATGAAATTGTTAAATTCTTTTATTACAGTTTTCTCTAGTTGGTAAAATTTGTAAGGATTATAACTTACTTTTAGATTTTTTATTAATTGCAATAGTATCTTAAATATAAAATCATACCATGTGTATAATTCTTTCATTTTGTAACTGAATTTAGTGGTTGCACAAACAACAGGAATTGAGACTATTTTTTTCAGTGAGGAATTGAGTGCCTTTGTTGGGCAAATCACAACAAGAACATCACATTACATAGAAATAGCATGTGGTTGCACAAACATTAGGCTTGGAGACTCGTTGGGCATCTTGAGAATCAGTGATGATGGCACCATCCGTGCTACTTGCCGTTGCAACCAAGACTGCAAACGAGGCATGTTCAAACTCCCTTACACTCCCACTTCAAGTTTTCGTATCTTTTGTTATATAAACTGAATTATGGTACTTTTAATTGAAAACAGTGTCTACTTGTCCTTCAAAGTTTGCAAAACATGCATCAAGTAGTACAAACATGCCAAACTGGAGGACCAAGGTTTGCGTTCTCAACTACATTGGTGAGAAAATAAATCTGGGTGAAACATGTCTTCTGTGTCACTACAAAGGAGATGAATACGTGAGACCAAGCAACCAGGTCTCCCACCGTGATGAGTTCCTTACCTGCAACGCCTACCACAAGGTGCGCCGCTTTGAACTTAGGTCAAGGGATGCTTGCAGGTTTTACCACGATGCAGCTGCAAGGCAAAACCGAACTACTGATGACATGATACCTGGCAAGTAAGATGTTCTATCTATTTAAAAGTTAAATGTAGTTAACTTGATTTGTTAGGATTCTAAAACCCGTTTTGTATGTATATTGGTTAAGGTGGGCATGTGAAGACCTCGAGGAGAGGAGTTCAAGATCATACAGCGGATGCCGCAAGAAAACAAACTGCAAAGGCTGCAGGTGCTGCGTCTGTTTTGGATGTGGCATGTGCAGGTTTGAGGACTGTGGGTGTCAAGTGTGTACTGATTTTTATGCAAATGCGCCTCATATTAACTAGGCATCTGTTTTTACTTGTTCTTGGCGGGAGTTGGGTCTAGGGAGACTTGTTTTCTGTTGGTAAATCCTGATGGGGATATGGGTCAGCTACATAATGTGATTAGTGGCCGAGTGGGTTAGTTTTGGGTAAGTTATTTCAGCAGTTATTTTTCTTGTTTGTAGCTCTATTTAATAGTTTTATGATTGATGTTTTAGGCCGTCTTTGATTTATCTGTTTTGTATGAGCTTTAGAAAGTTTTGCCCCTCTTGCACCTCTTGAATCGGGCTGAATGTTTATCAATTTCAGTGAATTTTATTCCGGTTTATCTCATCAATCGCAAGTTCTATCAGTATCTTTTTAAAGATATTCATTAGACAATTTATGTTCTAAATTAGTATTGCAAAAACAAATGCTGCAAATATTATCTTTATTTTCTTGAAGATATGCTTGACTGCATATTTCATTTTCAAATGGTGAAAGAGTATTGAAATAAAAAGTAATATAAAAAATGCCTTTGGTTTGAATCAATACTCTCTTTGGCTTTAAAACATTTACTTTTTGTAGGTTTAGTACTTAAGTTGATTAGATTTAGTGATGTCTGGTTTATTAATAAGATCTGGAGGAGCAAATAACAAATCTTGTGTATCCATTAACTTTAATATAATGACTCTGGTTAAGTGGAGTTTAACATTTATGCGTAGATTACGCCTCATCAAAATTTCAAAGTTCTATTTTCAAACTAAAATGTCTTAAAAATATCTAGTTGAGCCAAATAAACTTTAAAAAACTAACATTCTTTTAAATTACTTTTTGTCATTTTCAAATTTGGTTTGGTATGAAGCGTCAACTAATTTATCCTAATGCACCAATATTACCTCCTTTAATCATGTTACATTTTTTATTCTAATTTAGCAACCAAAACTTAACCATTTACTCCATTTAACAGAAGGAACAAACCAGCAGTGGAATATCAACTATTGAAAAGAAAATACATCTAAAACAAACAAAACATGTTTCTTAGACTCAATAGTAAACAATATATCATCTCAGAGTAATACGTGCAACATAATACACACAACTCGACAAATTACAATTATGACATACCTTTCAACAGATAATTTTCGAGGCTATTGATGTAACGGAATGTTGCTTTTATAGTCTCTCCAGGAATATGATTATGTTCTGGTTTTGTCTCATACAACACTTTGATATCAATTAGTGTCTCCGCTTCTGATACTTGAGTTAACTTAAATGCAGTTGTGTATGAAGAAAACCCATGATCGAGATGCCCTCCTTCCAGTATTTCAAGAGCAATCTGATGCATCGATTCATCATACTCCACAATCTTCTCTAACTGGTACTTAACTTTTGGTACATCTAACACAAAACGAGAACATATTTAAGAAGTTACGTTGTTTGTGTTATTAAACCGCTTCTCATGGACCAGTTTTGAATTTTTTTCCAAACACGTTATAATTAACTTAAAATGGAGATAACAATATCAAGATATTGATGTACTAACATAGTTTCAATATTATTTTAGACGTTACGTATTCTAACTTTTTTAATAATTATAAAATCAATCAAGCTTTACTATTGTTATATTCATGTGAATTCTTTTTATCATTGTTTAAATTGAATGACAATGGTACAATTAGGAATCTTGATTTTATTTGGTGACTTTTTTCTTTCATAATTACCTTCTACTTTGTGTTAAACTTTAAAAAAATTAAATATTAATTAAATTGCATATATATATATACACATTTCACTTAGATCACTTAGTTTTATAGATTTTAAGGATATGAGTTGTTTTGTGAAACACATAAAAAACTTGATCCTTATCTGGTGAAATATTTCATTTAAAATTTAAAACATAAAAAGTACTCAAGCACACTAGTTGTATAGATGGTTTCTACTCCAACCTTTAATCCGGTCCGGTTCTGAAAACAATGATCGACTTTTAATAAAACACAAACCGAGCAAAAAACTAAGACTCACCAGGACAGAACTTGAAGAGCATCAAGCTTCCATAGCCACCATCTCCTTCAAGCAACTCGACCTCGGCCACAATACCTGGTAACACCTTGGGCGCAACGTGTCACACCCTCAAAATCCGCGTGCGGGGTTTTACCGCGAGGCGCGTGACATACCAGGATCTCAGTCATTAGTTACCAAGAACGACTCTATATGATTAATAAACAAAACCAGAGTCAACGTTTAAAATACTGCGGAAGCGTTTAAAATACTGCGGAAGCGTTTTTAAAACTGGAAAACCCAAAACAAGTAATATGTAACGAGAATGCGCAAAACAAACGCGCCCCAAACACAAATGTATAAAATGGAAATAAACCCAATTTGTAAACAATGCAAATGTAGACAACTCAACAATGCTGACGTGCGTGCTCCTAGGCAACTGGCAACCTTAACCTGAGAATAGCATACTAAACAAGTCAACACATGGTTGGTGAGTTCAAGAGTTTGCGTGAAAATATAAACCAATCAATAGTTTTCAGAGCATAAGTAGTGTATTGCAATAGATAGCTAGTCTATTAACATAAAAATATTAATCATAGTGATCTCGCGATTGAAGCTGACTGTGATACGTTTGTTGCCTCCCATCACGACTTACCAGGTCGTGACGAATATGTGATAGGACAAAATTGCACCCGTTTGACCTCGAGTCGCACAGGTGGGGCTCGTCAGACCCAGTAGTACTACCCAAAATTTCCCCGCTAGTCAATATTAACAATCCGAAAGTGTGAGGACTTTCCATGGTAAACAACACTATATCAATATTATACACACTCATAAATAAAAGCGTTTATAAACAGTATGCCATCTCCCCCAAAAGAGATTTATGTAAAAAGAGTGGGGCAAGAACTCACCTGGTATGCGCAAGAATTAACTTAGAGTTTAACTTGAAAGAGAGAAGGAAAGACAACCTTCAAAGGTCACCTAAAATACAAGAGTACATAAGTACGTGTGCACAAAAACAACACGAAACCCTAAGTGCTCTACAAACCAAGGAACTCAAGGTTTAAGAATACAAGACACATTTGACCCAGTTGACCCGTTGGACCCGTTGGTGACATTATAGGTGATAATTCATTAAACTAACACAACAGCATATCATACATGATCAACATACCACTTGATTACATATAGCACATCACCACCACATGTACTACCTAGATCATCATATAACTAGATATCATACAAATCATGCAAATCACAACAGGCCAAAACAGATAACAACCCAAATCAACATTCATACAACATAAACAACACATTTAGTCACCTTAGAACCCATCCATGAACACACTAGCATGATCCTAATATCCCAAACATGCTCAAATCATCCAATTCAAGGATTTGCACAATTAAAGTTTCCCTTTTGGGAAAGTTCATCCCAAATTCATCAAACTCACACAACATTCATGAATTCATCAATTATATACTATTTCAAGTCCATGACAACATCTAAACATGATCAACGACACCTAATCATCATGATTCATCAACTTTCATACCCAAAAGTTACTATCTTTAGTAAGGTATGAACTACAACATGCATTCTTGAATTCCTAACATTCATATCAACAATCTAGCATCTAATCATCATCACAAACACATCCATAACATTCATACATCAACCAATCACTAATTCATGCAAAATAAAGTTACTATTATTAGTAACCTATGAACAATGCACCCAAATCATGGTTTTCTTGTAAAATCGACGTTAACTAATATATATACAATACAACTAACATAATCACAACATCAAACAACCATTATTCAACATCCAATTTGATCCAAAATTGCCTCAAACTCACGGCCAAGATAACCCTATGAACAAACAACCAAAATCCAAACTTTCTTGCATAATCAACGTTAACTAGCATCAACACAACCTAACTAACATCATAACATCACCAAACGAACAAGAATTAACATCCAATTTGTAGATTTCGAACTAGGGTTTCGGCCAACACCAATAATGCATGAAAACACCAAAACTAACCTTTAATTCGCAAAAGAAAACAAGAATCGATGTTCCAATGTGTTGTGGAGCTTGAAATCGATCCAAAACCGATGCTTTGTGGGTGTTCTTGGCCGAAATCGCAAAGGGAGAGGGAGAGGGAGTGAGGTCGCGGCCGATGGGGTGGGATTAGGGTTGGGTTTTGTGTTTTAAAAATATAATTTTTGCATAATACCCTTTAAACCCTTGCATTTTTGTATTTTATAAAAATTAAGCTTTTTGAATAGATTTTAAATAGTTTTTAACTACTAAACACAATTATTATTAATCACAAATAACAATCATGCATAATTCCCATTTATCACAAAACACACGAATAAATATGCACGTTTTCACGTTACGCGATAAAATTGCAGTTAACATCTAAATCACATAAGCATAACTTAATAATCACATTGTTAACTTAGTTATCATCAATTTAACATTACTGATTACTGTTAAGTCACCAACGTTCAACGACAACTAGTGTGTGCTCCCGACACGTGTATGCAAGACTTAACGGAACAAACGGAGTATGGTAACGGAAAATTACCGGATGTCACATTATCCCCATGTTGAAAGAATTTTCGTCCCGAAAATTGCGTTACATGGTGAGTGTTCCATCACTGGTCTACTGCATTGGCACAAGGAAATCGAAATCGTGTGAGTTTTGGATGAGTTGTCACACAACGTGCCTCAAGTCACTCGCCATCGCCTTCCATAAGTCTTTGATCGGCACAGAAACCGTCACTCGTGCTAAATCCTCCTTCATATTTCGCCTTTCGATCGATCTAAGCAATAAGCAATTAGTTGCATAGACTACATTAGTCTCGTCGGTTTACATGAATATGAATATATAAGGAGGTCGGTGAGAAGATATAATAAACTTTATATATCTAGAATCTTTTCTTGTATGAAACAGAAAGCAACCACTTAATTAGATCTAAGCATCTTTTGACTGTACGTGAACCCAACTGTTGGCCTATATTTTATGTATTGACTTACTGATTGTGAAGCCATTGACTCATCTTTCGTAAAATTTCGAATCATTAGCTAAAGTCCTGAAAAAATTAATTATATATTTACCAGTTAGTAAGTTACAACTATGTAATAATAATCATAATAAGTAATATTATTATGTTACTTGATATGAGTAGGTTTTAATTTTTCCAAGTTAGTAAGTTACGACTATGTAATAATAATAATTAGAAATATTAGTATGTTACTTATATGAAGTTGATAAAAATAATAGAAATTTTAATTTTATTTCATTGCATAAATTTAAACCTTCTTGGATACAAGTTCCTATTAACTTGCCGTAAGTATAATCATCATAATTTATACTTATTCCTCCTTTTCTTAGGTTATTCCTAACTCTTTCTAAAAATAATACGGAAGACCATCTACGAATTTTGACTTCCAATGTGAGCTATTAGACTCAGGGAGTTCCATAACTCTACTTAGGAAAGTATCTTTATACCACCTAAAAGATGTTAGGGTTCTACACTTAAGATTTTGTAGAAGAGTCCTAATATTTTCTGAATTATCAGACCATCTGCCTGTAAAGTGTTCTATAATATTGACAATTAAAGTATAAACTGAGTTGTTTTCAACAACACCATTTTTCTCTTTTGTACTATTGAGGATCTCTTGTCTATCTGAATCTGATAGATAATTATCCCACCAACCTTTAAGTTGGCCTGTAAAACCTGATATAATCATCTGAGATATTGTCTTAATTGTATTCTTGTTGTTTTGACAAATAGTGCTATACATAAGCATCCTATGGACAGTATTATAAATCTGTCCTTCTGTTTGACCATCTATGTTCCATTCATAGATCATTTTTCCACTATACGAATTACTAATTACGTATTCCTGTTCTTCTATTAGAACATCCTGTGGAGTAGGCCTAGGATAATAATACATCCTCTGAGTTGGCTTATCAGCAAACTTAGATAACTTCATGATCTCATCATTGATCTTTTGCTTATAATCTTCTTCTTTTAAACTATCTTCAAAATCCGATAATGTATTTATTTTTAAATTTTTTAAAATATTAATCGTATCATTTAACGTTTGCATTGAAATTTCTTCAGATTTTATTTTGAAATCTGTTACCTTAGGAGGTAATTGAATGCTAGGAGTCGCAATAGACTCTTTATTTTTTATCTGATCATTTATTATGATACTTTGTTTTTCTTTTAAATGACATAATATTTTATCCATTTTTTTAGAAATATCCTGGAGTTGTTCTCCAATTATTATTAAATAAAGATTTGAATAATTTTATTGTTTTATTAAACCATTTATATGAGAAATAGTCGTCTGCAAGGTTTCACCTTCCAGAAGTTTTTGAAAAGCTTGATAGTATCTTTCCTCTCCTTGTTTTTCAATTTTAAAACCATTAGTAGGAGGGAAAACATTTGACATTACATTTCCATTGATATTAAAATTTCTTTCTATGACAGAAATAATACTATTAGTATATTTTTCAATAAACCATGGGACAAAAGGTATGATCTCTTGTTTCTCATTTAGTTCATTATAGAATTCTTCTCTGAAAAATTCTTTGTCTGTTTTTTCAAAATTTTTGAAAAACCATGTCCTGAATAATTCCCATTTGGGTTGGAGAAATTCTTTAGAAATTTCTTCTCTTACCGGTGATCCCGGAGTAAAATCTAATTCTTCTTTTTGATTCATAATTATACAAAATTTATTTCTGATTCGGTTAGTTCCGGATCTATTCTAATTCCTCGAACTATATTATCCGAGTTTATTCTTAATTCATCTATTTTTCTTTCAGGTAATTCTTCCCTGATTCTAGATGTGGATGCCCTAGAAGGACTTCTAACTGTATAATCTACAGGCGAAATATAATAGTGTGATGACACTGATTTAGATAAGGAGGGTTCATATTTTATTTTATTATTTTCAAATTGTATTTGAACTGACCCTTCATTTGTTTGTGATATATTTATTGGATTATTATCAACATATTGTTGAGATGGGCTAGCTTTATCTAGTAGCCAGTTTTCTGGAAAATTAATTTCTTCCCATTTTATTTTTCTTCGTGTTGTTATATTAGCTTTGCTAAAATTAGTTTCTATTAGAATAGTTTCATTTAAAGGTTTATCTACCATTTTACAATGAGGATTAAGCGTAAATAAAGGCTTATAATAAATTCTGTAGCAGATACATATTACCTCTGATCCTGGTACATAATTGTAACCATGCGTTTTAACATTCAGAGTTAAAGCATCTAAAATATTAACATCAGACAATGATAATTGCAAATTAGGATAAACATTAAAATAGACTGGACCATGAGCCAGACTTGACTGAACAATTCCCATAAGGGATTGTTTCCAATTTAAGTTTCTAGCATCTCTAAGAGCTGCTACAAAACTTTCTGGTAAGCCTTCTAAAGTTAGAGGCTTAAATGCAATTTGCACAAGACCAATATGAATAAATTTATATTCTTTTTTATATTTTTGTAAATCTCTTTTTGATAATAATTTTATTATCATTTCATCAGTGTTTAAGGAAAATGTTTCCTCAGTTGTTTTAACAACTTGTTTTAATCCCAATTTTTCAAAAGTTCCTAATTTATAAATTAGTTTGTAATCAATCTTCGGAATAGTCCATTTATTTAATAAATCTAAATTGTGAGGAATATCATATTCTTCCTCCATACTGTTTTTAACAGTATCTTCTGTTTTTATAATATTCATATTTGAATATCAGAATTAAGTGTTGAAACAAACACACATACATCAAACAGAATACCATGGCTCTGATACCATAGTAAGGCAGGACCTTATATGGGAAAAGAGGAGAAAACCATAAAACTCAGACAAAAGCAGAAAATCAAGAGAAACAATGGAACGTTGGTGATTTTACACAGTCGTTATCCAGGATGCTAACATGTGATCAGTATGGGTCTCACCCTAAACGCCCCACGCCTTCTTGGCTTTTTGGCTTAACGGGTTCCCCAGCGGTCGACCGCCCACATTAGCATCTTAGATGGGCTGTAACCCTATTCCAAGATTGCTCTTAAATTTTTACCTTCATCTGGATTTTTAAGATCTACACTGATTTAGATAAGGAGGGTTCATATTTTATTTTATTATTTTCAAATTGTATTTGAACTGACCCTTCATTTGTTTGTGATATATTTATTGGATTATTATCAACATATTGTTGAGATGGGCTAGCTTTATCTAGTAGCCAGTTTTCTGGAAAATTAATTTCTTCCCATTTTATTTTTCTTCGTGTTGTAATATTAGCTTTGCTAAAATTAGTTTCTATTAGAATAGTTTCATTTAAAGGTTTATCTACCATTTTACAATGAGGATTAAGCGTAAATAAAGGCTTATAATAAATTCTGTAGCAGATACATATTACCTCTGATCCTGGTACATAATTGTAACCATGCGTTTTAACATTCAGAGTTAAAGCATCTAAAATATTAACATAAGACAATGATAATTGTAAATTAGGATAAACATTAAAATAGACTGGACCATGAGCCAGACTTGACTGAACAATTCCCATAAGGGATTGTTTCCAATTTAAGTTTCTAGCATCTCTAAGAGCTGCTACAAAACTTTCTGGTAAGCCTTCTAAAGTTAGAGGCTTAAATGCAATTTGCACAAGACCAATATGAATAAATTTATATTCTTTTTTATATTTTTGTAAATCTCTTTTTGATAATAATTTTATTATCATTTCATCAGTATTTAAGGAAAATGTTTCCTCAGTTGTTTTAACAACTTGTTTTAATCCCAATTTTTCAAAAGTTCCTAATTTATAGATTAGTTTGTAATCAATCTTCGGAATAGTCCATTTATTTAATAAATCTAAATTGTGAGGAATATCATATTCTTCCTCCATACTGTTTTTAACAGTATCTTCTGTTTTTATAATATTCATATTTGAATATCAGAGTTAAGTGTTGAAACAAACACACATACATCAAACAGACAAAGAATTTCTTCTCTTCCCTTATATAGAGGCTCTGATACCACATAGTAAGGCAGGACCTTATATGGGAAAAGAGGAGAAAACCATAAAACTCAGACAAGGGCAGAAAATCAAGAGAAATGATGGAACGTTGGTGATTTTACACAGTCGTTATCCAGGATGCTAACATGTGATCAGTATGGGTCTCACCCTAAACGCCCCACGCCTTCTTGGCTTTTTGGCTTAACGGGTTCCCCAGCGGTCGACCGCCCACATTAGCATCTTAGATGGGCTGTAACCCTATTCCAAGATTGCTCTTAAATTTTTACCTTCATCTGGATTTTTAAGATCTCTTTTTTATTATGATAATCTGTTGAGCATGGTGATGTTTCAACACTTATGTGTTTAGCCTCTTATTGAGGCAATCATACAAATATAAATAAAAATAAAAGAATAGAAAATTACCAGAAATATAAGGCTTGAAACTTGAAAGCTTTGAATATTATTGCTGGATGTTTTATTACAAGAGAGAGAGAGAGAGAGCTGGTTCTAAAAACCGGTGCCTCCTACTAAACACTAAGCCCTCTTTATATAGTGTCTCTAGCACCGCATATTACAGCGAATATTCGCTCATAATTGCGTATGACGCGTTTTGTATTACAAAGTCAAAAAGTAAATAGTAAAAGTTACAATAATGTAACAACAAACAAAATTGTTTGTCGGCCAATTATAAAGATGAATTATTGGTCCTTCTTTTTCTTCCTTGTGGGGCCTATTGTTTTAATTGAGCTTTTGACTTCCCGGCCGATTTTGCTGGTGTGAACTCTTTATCCAGTTCTGCCATCATTTGCTCATAGGCTTCTTCGTCCAAGGGTTCATCTTCTTGGCTATCTTGTAAAATCTGAGTATCTTCTCCTATCTGTGAAGAGTCTGATTCAGACATTCTTGAGCTTGAAGAAGCTTCTTCTTTTCTAAAATTCTTGGCTATGTCCTTTTTTATTTCTGCAATATATTGTTGCATTATTTCTTCTTCACTGATACTGTCAGTGCCTTTCTTTATTTTTAATTTTTGAACAATATGTTGAAAAGGGCTAGGAGCTTCTCTTTGTTGTTTAATTTGTTGTTGTTGGTTATAAAGTTCTATCGTCTGCTGGATTTGATCCACTGTATCCTGGCATTTAATTTTGCCATCCTCTTTCTTCATCATTTGTTTCCAAAATTTTGTTTTATAAGTTCTTCTGATACAGAAGATATTTTCGCTGGTATAACCAGTTTCTGGAGTCCATTTCCATATCCATGGGATACTAAACTGGACAAAATAGTGTAAAGAGGCCATTCCCTCAATAACATTATTCTCATGTTGAGCTTCTATTAAAGCAGGTGATAAATCTACCCATTGAGAATATAAAGTTTTAAATAATTGGGATTCTCCCATAAAAATTTCAATAGATGGACCGTATGACTGCCACCATTTATGAAACCAAACCGGAATATCCGATTCATATACTTTAGAACAAATTTTTATAAACCACGAATGTTTGTGATTCTGATTATCAATCAGAAATACTTTATTAAAAGCATTAATATAATCCCAATAGTTATATCTAATGGGAGTTTTAGTTTCAGGGTATAAAATTTCCCTGTCTTTTAAAGGAGATATTCCCCAATTTTCAACAGATATTATCTGTTTAACCACAATTTTGCTGAAACTTATAATTTTATTACTACCCATATAATGAGTAATTTCGTAGAATTCTGCTTTGAGGAGTTCCTCATAATATATTCTGGACTTATATGTCTCAGAGGGATAGAACCCTGAATCAAAATACCTCTTGATTATAAACCAAGGCTGATCATTCCATTTTTTATCTTTTCGATCTAAAAGGAGTATAACATCCTTTTTTGGATTATTAATCCATCCTTCATCTTCACTTTCATTTATAGTGATCTGTGCATATGATGCTGTTTCTTTAGAGATATGTCTCTGTGATGCCTTATAGGCTAAAAACTCTTTATAAGTTTTTTCATCAAATTGAGGTTTTGAGGAGGATGATGCATATGATGCACTATCCATAGCTATAAGCTTCTTATTACCCATTTGATGGATAATTCTTTCTGTTCCTCTTCCTCTATAAGAGGAAGTTCTTCCTCGTCCTCTGCCTCTGTCCCAAGGGATCATGGCTGAAACATTTAACCACAAGAAATTATTATTTCCCGATGTTTTAGATCCTTTAGCTGATTTTCCAAGGATTTTATTCCGCATTTAATTTTGCTCAATAGCGTGGGTTTTTGCCTTATCTGACAAAAACGGAATTTCTCTTATTTCTTGAATATTATTGTGCAATCCTATTATTTGGATCTGAATATTAATTGTTTTTTCTATAATTTCAAATATTGCTATGCGCATAATTTCTCTTGAATGACTCATCAATTTAGATATTCCCTGGTAAGAAAATCAGGTAGACTGTTATCAGTCCCCTTTTTATAAATAATTTCAAAATCAAATGGCGCAAGATGTGATTGCCATCTGGCAAACATCTGTTTTGAGACATCATGTTTAAAATCTTTATTAAACATATATTTGGCTGCATTGCAGTCAGTTTTAATTATAAATTTTTTATTAAATAAATCGTTTTGAAATTTTAAAACACATTTAACTATTGCAAGGATTTCTTTTGCAATAGTTGCATAATTTTTCTGGCTTTCATTCCATTTTCCAGAATGAAATCTAACAAGATATTCTTGTTTGTTAATTGGAGATACTTGTTTTAATATACCCCATAGCCTATCTCTGAGGCATCAGTTTCAACAATTTTTTCCCATTCTGGGTTTGTTATTGTTAAGCAGGGAAGGTTTTGAACCTTTTGCTTAATCTTTTGTACTGCTTTAGTATGATCGATAGACCATGGCTTAGGATTTTTCCTTAGCCTATCGTATAATAAAGCCGTATCTTTTGCTAAATTTTTATAATAAGGAAGAATATAGTTTAAACTTCCAAGAAATCTTTGTAATTGGGTTTTATCTAAAATCTCATCTGGGAATTTAGACGCAAATTCAATACTTCTATTGATTGGAATTATATTTCCTTGATCAATATTATGACCTAAAAATCTGACTTTAGTTTGGAAAAGAGACATTTTTGGTCTAGATATAACTAAACCATTCTTTATAATTATATTTTTGAATATCTCTAAATGTTTAAAATGAGTTTCAATATCCTTTGAAAATACAAGGATATCATCAATATAAACAATAATAAATTCACTATAAGGAATAAAAATATCATTCATAATATTTTGAAATTCTGAAGGGGCATTCTTTAATCCAAATGGCATAACATTCCATTCGTAATGCCCAACAGGTACTGTGAAAGCAGTCTTATACCTGTCTTTCTCTTCAATTTGTATTTGCCAGTATCCTGACTTTAAGTCAAATTTAGAAAATACATTTGACTCATATAATTTGTCTAATAAATCTTTTTTATTAGGTATAGGATACCTAATCCATTTTAAAACCTTATTTAAGGGTTTATAATTGATAACCAATCTTGGTGTACCTCTTTCCTGTTCGGAATGTTTATTAACATAGAAAGCTGTACAAGACCATAGAGACTTTGAATTTCTAATTAAATTCTTGTTTAAAAGAGATTTTATCTCTTGTTTACATAATTCCATATATTCAGAATTCATTTGACAAGGTCTAGCCTTGGTAGGAATCTGTTTTTCATTAAAATTTTCTTCATATGGAAGTGAAACAATATGTTTCTTTCTATCCCAGAAAGCATTGGGATGATCATCACATATTTGTAAACTAAATTGGTGTTCTATAAGTTTAATTTTTTCTTGTAATTTCTGATTATTTAATTTTTCTTTTATATTTAAAGAAAATATTTCTTTTTGTAAAAAATCAATTTGATTTATTTTTGCTTTTAGCAAATCATCTTTTAAATTATTTAATGTCCTTATTATTGGATTAGAAATAAATTTAAAAACAATTTCTTTTCCTTCATACGTACCAGTTATTCCAGTACGGTCTACATTTTTTAAAGGAAATATTTTATCAAAGAAAGGGCTTCCAAGTATAACTTGGTTACCTAAATTTTTTACTAATACAAAACTTGTACTGATACAAGTATTATTTTGACAAATAAAAGCTTGAGGGATTTTATAATTTACCTCTAATTTTCCTTTCCCAGCATGGCTGAGAGTATGTGTAGTTTTATGATAATATTTTGTCAGAATTAATCCTTCCTGTATACAATTCAAATCTGCACCACTATCGAAGAGTGCAATTACTTCTATTAAGAAATCATTACCTATTAGTAATTTAATTTTTCCATGCCATTTTTGAGAAATAATAATTTCTCTTATATTTTTCAGATATAATTCTGATTCTTCAATTGGTTGTATATTTAATTTATCTTTTTCTAGACATATTATTCTATTGTCTAATTCTTTATTATTTTGTTGTAAAATTTTTACATCAGATTTTAAATTATCAATTTCTCTTTTAATTGTTGTATATCAACGGGGTTTCTTTCTTTATTTCTCTATTTCTCTGATTTAACTGAATTTTTAATTCAGCCAGAGAAAACGGTTTTGATTCTTTAGAATTTGAACAAGAAGCACCTTCTTCTTGTTTTCCCATAAATGAAGAGATTATTTTCTCTTTAATTTGTGGATCATCTACCACTTTAATAATTCAATTAGTTCACTTGTTAATACGTTTATTTCCATATTTTGGAACTGTGAAATTATTTTATAAATATTTTCTTCTTCTTCTTCTGAAGTATTATTACAACAGTTGTTTTTACAACAGTTTTCTTCTCCAGAGGAAGAGTATAGACTTTCATTTTCTAAAATATTTAAATCTTCATTAGAAGATTGATCAGATTCGGTATCTGATTCTAAAAGTATTTTTGAGATTTGATTTTTTAAATCTTCATCTTCTAGCTTATTAAGCTTCTTTTTAACCCAGCAAGTTTTTGCTGTGTGACCTATCTTTCCACATTTCTTACAAATTAATTTTGACTTATAAGTCTTATACGAAAGCTTATTTTCCTCGTATTTTTGAATTCTTTTATTTTTTCTATCTTCCCTTTTATAATAGTAATAATAGTAATAATAGTAATAATAGTAATAATAGTAATAATAGTAATAATAATAATAATAATAATAATAATAATAATAATAATATATAATAATAATAATAATAAATAATAATAATAATAATAATAATAATAATAATAAAAATAACAATAATAATAACAATAATAATAACAATAAGAATAGTAATAATAATAATAACAATAGTAATAGTAATAGTAATAATAATAGTAATAATAATAGTAATAGTAATAATAGTAATAATAACAACAACAACAATAATAATAATAATAATAATAATAATAATAATAATAATAATAATAATAATAATAATAATAATAATAATAATAATATATAATACAATATTATGACGTTTGAAAGTATAAATGGAGGGATAAACGTATATAGGGTGAATAAAATTATATGTAAATTCTTTTAATTAGTTTCAGATTTAATTAAACTTCAAATATGATTTAGTTAAAATTAATACAAAATGGATGAAATTAATAATTTGGTGTTTAGTAAATTCATATTTTAATTTTTGATAATTATAATGCTAGTTGTTTAAATTGTAGATTAATAAATTATGTTTCTATAACTCACACTCTCACTGTCACTCACTCTCTGCCAACCTCTGGCACTCTCACATTCGAACAACAAAGGACATTAACGTAACACGAAGGCCACCACACACAACCATCAAGATCAAACATAAAGTTTCGTTAGCCATGTATCACGTGATGGCCATAAGCATGCATCTTGTCTTCTAAAGGCACTTTTGCAACTCTTTTTGTTAATTTTTGCTTGGTTTCTTCATGAATCTTCACAAGCCTTCGAGCCTTTAAATCCTTAAAAAAATCATAATATGAACAATTAAGTAGCTAATCAAGTGTCATTTAACATAAGAAATACTAAAAAGACAATAAACACGTGTGAAAAAACATGTATAATTTAAACACATTATCGTCTCAACCATATTGCCCTCCACAAAAAAAGAAGAGTTGCACATGATCTAAAGTGATGGTTCCCCCTCATACCATTGGCTCAATAAACAAGACTACTATTAAAATTTATAAAGTTCCCCCTCATACCATTAGCTCAATAAACAAGACTTCTATTAAAATTTATAAAATATCCAAAAACTTATGTTTATGATATAATAATAACTAGGGTGTTTTCTCGCGCATTGCATCAGGGCATTCTGATATATTAACTTTTCACATTCGAACAACAAAGGGCATTGACGTAACACCAAGGCCGCCACACCCAACCATTAAGATGAAACAGTAAACCTTATTAAAATGTAAAGGTTCGTTAGCCATGTATCATGTGACGGCTATAAGCATGCATCTTGTGTCCTAATTAAAGGCATTTTCGCAAATCTTTTCGTTTTTGCTTGGTTTCTTCATGAATCTTCACAAGTATTCGAGTCTTTGAAACCTAAGAAAAATCAAAATATGAACAATTAAGCAGCCAATCAAGTGTTGTTTAATATAAAAAATAATAAAAAGACAATAAACATGTATGAAAAAACATGTATAATTTAAACACATTATCACCTCAACCATACTGATTCCACAAAAAGAGAAGAGTTGCACATGATCTAAAATGATTAAAATTTTTTATTTCAGTCGGTGTATGCTTATAAATGCAATTTAAAACTAAAAATACATGGATTTTAGATCCAATGTTATTCGGGTACTAGGAAAAGGTACAGTACCATAAGTGATGGATTGGGTGGATTTAGACTTTAAAATAAGTCAGGCAATAAATATTGATGTTACGGCAATAGCCAACATGCAACAACCAAATGTGTTGCATTAATTTGGAGCATGTAAGCTTTCTCTTAGCCGGATGTAAACCAGTTAAGATGCTCGTTAGTCACTTAAGTATGATTGATACAGTGTTTGAATTGAGCCGATTTTGAATGAGGTCGAATCTAAAAATGAACATATTTAATAAATAAGCTTGTGCCCAATTTTTACTTATGAAGACGTAGAACTATATATAAGATATTATATTGTGATGATGATAACTATCTTTAAAATAACTTCACCCAACTACAAAATGTCCAAACCTAGTTATGTCATACAAGCTAATATTAGTGGACCGGGGAAAAGATTTATTATTTTTTCATATATGATCGAAACATTATCATATATAATCACCTTATATGCAAGTATATGAGTAATATTATGGTTATGTAGTAACAATTGATTTTAACACCACATCCGTACTACCCCAGCTAAGAATAAATTACTCTGTCGTCTACGTAGTGCAACCATCAGTAAATACGTAACGATTATAAGTAAATAGTTTTTGAACACTTAAGAGGTTAATTCCAATTAAACAGTTTCATCGTCAGTGAATTCTTAAATGTCGTGATATAAGAGAAACTTAACTAAACAAATTTGAGTAGAGAACTATTCATTATCACAATCCAAGATAGTACAACTGAGTTGCACCTATCCTGTTGTTTGGCAAGTATCGGATCATCGGTGTATTTAACACAAGTTCTATTTGGGAATCCAATTTTATTCCTAACTTCAAGAGCTAACTTCATAAAACTTGCCCAAATAAAGTAAATTTATGTCCTTTTAACGTCACAGTTACAATTGTTAAAGTGGGAGAATCATTTGCATGAAGACAGAGGGTTACCCACATCTAGCTTACTAATAAGAGTTTCATAATTAACTAAAGCACTTGAACTAGTTGAACCACTCATGATTAACCAATTTCACAAAACAAGAAACAGTAGTCGAGGATTGTCTGAGCATAAAAAACACAATCATTGTCAGAGTCAAGTTTTCACACCATTAATGGTTTCGAAACCAAACCGGATAATGAACCAGACGCCTTATCGGTCCGTTGTTAGGACTGTTCTACTAGTTGGACCGAATAAAAGAACCGAATAAAATTATTATTATTTTAATAAATATATGTAAAAAAACTGAGAAATTAATATATATATATATATATATATATATATAAACCGGTCCGACTCCCGGTTCAACTGGTCCGGTTCCCGATCCGACTGGTTCAACCGGTCCAACCACCGGTTCAACGTTAGAACGGTTTTAAGCGCCTGACCGGATCAGATTAGAGTCCGGCTCCCGATCCAACCAGTCTGACCGACTGGCCCGGTCCAGTTTTCAAAACAGTGCACACCAGTATAGTGGCAAATCAAGGATTAACCAAGGGTTTTATATGCAATCACACAATAATAAATTCACACAAGTGAACGCACCGAGAAAGAGTAATCAATAAATATAAACAGACAAAATCAGGACACAAGACTAAAGCAACAAAGAATAAGGTTGTGACTCTTACCTAGAATGTACACGACTCTCCTTAAAATCTTGATCACACTAATTCTCCTAACCCAGGCAAATCAATGCCTGGACTCAATCAAATTAATCGTGTAACATAATTAATAATAATAATACAAAAGTTATCCTCATAAAAAGGGGCACCCTAAAAGCATTCACATCTCATTTTCTATCTTTATCCTTATAATTATATTAACAATATATTTTTGCTCTCCTCTTTCAATTAAGTAATATTTTTTTATACTTTTATTATTACTTTTTTTTTTCTTTTTCACTCACAATCACTTTCAAAATATTAAAAAAATTATAAAGGTTGAACAGTGAATCTTCAAATTTACAGATGAACAGTAATATTTTCTCTTTATTCCACTCACAAGTCACAACCACTCAAAATCATACCATATAATATAAGGATTACACTCATAATTTTTTAAGGAACGAGATGTGAATACTCTAATCAGCTGGGTACTCCAACAAAGGCAATGACCCTTAACCTTTTAGGGTTACAAGGTCAAGAAAAGCGCAACCAGTAAGGTGATGAGTAAACTTCTATGGTTACGTCGCCACCACTAGATGAGATACGATTCAAGGTTTGAAAACCCTACAACCTTTAAAGCGAGTAAACAACTCCAGTTGAAGAATCAACAAAGTGTGCAGATTAATTTGAGAAGAAATGAAGTCTTATGCCAATATAAGCATGGTGGTATATGTGAATTTTCCATGATAGGATGTTTACGATAACGATACCTAACAAGAATGATGATGTTTTTCCAAGACTTTTAAACATTATGTGTAGAATAATAACTAGAACTCATTTAATGTTTACGATAACGATACCTTACTCAATATACCCTATACTATTTGATGTATATGTACGGACCCGATATACACTCATATAAGACAGATTCAATGCATATATGCCCATATAGTACCTAGTATACCTCATATTGGACTAGATATAGACATCAGTATGCGCTTGTTCGCCTCGTGTATGCTAGTATTTGATCTCGTGAACCCGCCTCGTATACACCCATATTCAAGTTTTAAAAAACATGAAGTGATCTATGGGAAAAAATGATATGTTTAGCACAACCAGTATTAAAATATCCTAATACTATCATCACGTACATGACTACTATAGAGTCTTGTTGAGAGATGTTAGGCTTAGCAGTGGGGTTGGTTAAATCTTAAAACCTAAATATTATTTCAACTCCCCACTTCTCTTTAATTCTCTTATCTTACACAAAGATATTTCTTTTCTATCTTTTTCAATTACTTAATTTTTAAATTATTTAAATATTCTAAAGCCGTTCTAAAATTAATTTTTTAAATATTCTAAAACGTATTTAAAAGACTTAAATTCACTTCTACAAATGCAGCTAGACTAACAGAATTTAAAACTGGATAACGTTAAAATATAATATAAATTTAATGATAATTTGTATATACTAATAAAATATGAAAAAAACTTCATGTTTTAATATATATATCTGTGATTCTAAAGACTTAAATAAATAAAAATGTGATGCTTGAAATACTAAAATACTCTGAAAATTAGATTTTCATATATAAAAAAAATAAACAAAACTGAAATTCATTTTAACAAGTCGAGACTAGTTCACCGGTCCAAACAGCAACCTATCCGTTCAAAGGAAAACAATTTAAATAAACATGACCAGACCAGTTACGCATTGGATTTCCAGTCCCACCTAGGGGTGTTCAAAAATATCCGAATCCGAAACCGAATCCCAAATATTCGGATATCTAAAATTTATCCGAATTTCGGATATCCGAAATTTCGGATTCGGATTCGGATAGTGATTTTGAGAATTTTCGGATATTTCGGATATCCGAAATATCCAAAATATTTTTATAAAATTCTAAAAATATTAAATATTAATTAAATATTTCGAATGTTTTTAGATATTTCGGATATTTTAATAAAAAACTTCGAATATACGAAAAAAATTTCAATAAAAACTATTATATTTTTATAAAATTTATTAAATAATACAAATTTTTTTGAATTCGGATATCCGAACGGATATCCGAATCCGAAATTTCGGATTCGGATTCGGATAGTGAAATTCGCTATCCAAATTTCGGATATCCGAATTTGAACACCCCTAGTCCCACCAATGGATCCTATCGCGTCATGAAAATATTGCTTGAAATTTCATGCGTTTTCTGGGTTCTTAATCTTCAAAAAACCAATATCAATCGTCTTTACAACAACAACAACCATAGACACATAATTCGAACCAAAAACATCAAGATTCAATCCCCAACCAATCTTCGAAAACAAAGACACCCAACAATCATCGTCTTCAAAGATTTTGAATCCATAATAACAATAAGAATAACAAAAGCTACACATATATATCCACTAATCATATGATTCAAGTTTCAACAGTATCCAACATCAATAATATATTAATTATCATCGATAGCTTTTAAGAGTAGCACCACAAAACGTACATATAATCGCCTTCCAAGATCTCCAATAAAACGGGATACAACAAAATCTCGTGGCCGTTGACATATCAGCAACTTGAGCTCCCCGGCGACACCGCGAACAAATTCCGGCAACCGGTTTCGTCCGCCGTATCCTCCGCCTCTGATCCACCAGAAAACAAAACACAACCATAAGAAATAAGGATTATATAAGCTTATGGTTATGGTTATATTGGTTATTGTTTGAACAACGTATGAATTGAATTGAATGAGTGATAATGCGATTTAGGATAGTTTGTTCATGGTTGGAGGATTTATAAGCATAACGAACGTACGAACTACCTGCGAGTCATAAGTAGGGTTGTGTTTACAGCCGTTGGATGAATGCCACGTGGAAGGTGTATAGATAATGTACATGAGTTGTTTTATTTACACGTGTGTGGTTTCTTATACAGGAAGGGTTTTGCGTATCACTGGATAAAAACTTTTGTGTTTTTAGGGTTTTGCCATATATATAAGTTTGACTCGAGTTTCTTATAGATAAGAGCTTTTAATAGTAAACTAGTAATAAATTTTGTTATTTCTAAAATTTGGAATTGGTTGAATTATTTTACATACCGATGATATTGTTATTGTTATTATTTGTACATACTATTTATTGTAGAGATATCATTGTATCCATCACGTGTAATTGGTGTTAGCCCATCTTATATTATTGACTCATTTGGGTTGACTCGGTTGTCCAATGTATACACGAAGAGTTAGCCCTAATAGATAAGGGGCTTTTCTCCTCTATTCATTTCTCCAATGTATTATGACCTCTCTATCTAAAGGTTGTATATACATGTGACATGTGTTATGTTTGACGTCTGTATACAAATATACTGGCTTGGCCATGAGCTAAAGTGTTTTCATGGTTTTACAGCCTTTATTCTGACTTAGGAAGAAGAAGCTACAACACCACCACTAAGACGGCTTGAATTTGGAAGAGTATCTTCCTCTGCATTCCAACTCAAGTCCCGACGCTATATGGATTTTTGTAGTAGCCATATTGTATTTTACCATATGGTGTGGAGATCAATTTGCTTTGTATAGATATCCCTCCCTTGACTTAATTCAAAAGTCATTGAGTCACTTTGTTTGCCTTGAGTTTGAGTATTTTTTATATGAATACAAGTAATTCATAAATACAAGGTCTACCAGGCCAACTTGAGATGCCTATGCCGGTTGATATGAATACAAGTAATTTATAAGTAATTTATTAATAAGAAACTTATATATATGTTTGTGGTTATTTCGATCGTTATAGTTATACACGAAATTTCCAATTGATTGAACTAAGTTGGCAAATTGTATAGCAAGTGGCTTACTAACATTGAAAGTGCATGCTTGACTATGACCCTTAAAGGACAAGTAATCAAGTGATATGAACATGAAGTTTGTAGGGGTGGAAATTTTGGGGTCCTCCCAACTGCCTCTAATGAATGCCTTCATTGACAAAGCCATACGCAAATGCCAACCTTACCATGCCAAACACAAGATTAGTGTGACCCATATGAAACCCATAAAATTCAACCACTTGGAATGCTAAAACATTTTATGAGTGTATTGTTTATTTAATTTTAAGTTTATTCTCATTCATACGGAACCACTAATGATCCATAAGGTCACATTCATGCATCTACTAAAGAAAAATGTGTCACTTTCGGTTTTAAATAACATATATAGTAGCTAGTACGAACGTGCATCCCACTACAAGAAAACCACCCTGTCGCGACCAGGTCTATGACGACGACAAGTTGTTGTCGCTATAGGTTACCTATGGCGACGACATCTCGTCGCCATAGGTCCTTTTTTTTCTTTTTGATTTATTTAAAATAACGCTAGAATGATTAAAATAATGTGTGACCCCTATGGCGACGACATGTCGTCGCCATAGGTAAAATATTTTTTTTCCTTTTTTTTTTTCCGAAATAAGTTGGAGGGAAATAGTCCCGCCAATATGAAAACTCTATGGCGACGACATGTCGTCGCCATAGAGTTTTATGATTTTCTTAAATATTATAATAATTAATAATTATAATAATAATTATTAATTATAAATATTATTATTAATTATAAAAATTATTAATTATAATTATTAATTATAATTATTATTAATAATTATAATTAATAATAATAATTATAATTATAATTATAATTATAATTATAATTATAATTATAATTAATTAAAATTATTAATTATAATTATTATTAATAATTATAATTAATAATAATAATAATAATAACAATAATAATAATAATAAAAATAATAATGATTTTCTTAAATATGATATTAATAAAAGTAATAATTATAATTAATAATAATAATAATTATAACAATAATAATAATAACAACATTAATAATATAATAAATATTATTATTAATTAACCGTGTGTATGTTTGTTTATATTTAGTTACCATAAATGAGTGTTAAACAAGGTCAAATATGTTCGGTTATGATGGTCCTGGTCGATTACATTCGTCAAATGTTAGCTATTATCCAATTATGATCATTGGTGTTAAATTAAACACGATGTTGGTAGTTTACGGGAAATTATCCTTATTAATGGTAAGTTAAGTTTGTTTATGCTTAGTTATCATCAATAAGTGTCAAAAAAGGTCAAATATGTTTGGTTATATCGATTAGGGTCGATCAAATACATTAAAGGTTAGGATGATTAGGGTCGATTAAATTATACAATTCGATATATTTCCCAACTTCAATCTGATTGTGATTATGAAGATAAAGAGAAGGCTTGTTTCCATCTAAAAAGCAAGTCCTCCAAACAGAAACTTGGTTTTACAAAATAATGAACAAGTCATCCCCGACCATCGATCATTCTCACCCAACTTAAGTCCTCCTCTCGTACGTACACTGGAAAAACTCTCACTCTTCGTCCTCTTTAATCTGTCACTTAACCCTAATATTAAATCAATGCTTGCTGACATGGCAACCATTCAACACCTGATCAATACAATAATTCTCTCTCGTAGGTCTCTTGAGTCTAGCTAGTAGATTAGGAGCTTCTCTGATATGTAGTCTAGCAATGCTAGACATGTGGCAGACACTCTATTGAAGGCAGTTTCAGGATCTAAAGGCCATGTTACACATCACCTCTTAAGCTCACTTGCTGAGTTGGCATAATTCCATGGTAGCATGGTAATTTATGGAAAATGATGTTTATTAATTTACGGGAAATTATGCTTGTTAATGGTAGATTAAGTTTATTTATACTTAGTTATCATCAATGAGTGTCAAATAAGTTCGGTTATGGTAATTAGGGTGGATTACATACGTCAAATGCTAACTATGATCCAATTATGATCATTGGTAATTTAAGTTTGTTTATAATAATTAAAACAACAACAATAATAATAATAATAGTAATAATAATAATAATAATAATAAATAAATGAAACACTAATAATAATAAATAATAATAATAATATAATAATAATAATAAATAAATAAATAAATAATTACCATCATAATAATAATTATAATAAAAGACTAATAATAATAAATAATAATAATAATATAATAATATCTTTAATAATAATAAAAAACAATAATATAATAATAATAATGATAATAATAATAATAATAAATAAATAAATAAATAATAACCATCATAATAATAATTATAATAAAACACTAATAATAATAAATAATAATATAATAATATCTTTAATAATAAAAAACAATAATAATAATAATAATAATAAATAAATAAATAATAACCATCATAATAATAATTATAATAAAACACTAATAATAATAATAATAATAATAATAATAATAATAATAATAATAATAATAAATAAGTAAACAATAATAATAATACACCCTATGGCGACGACATGTCGTCGCCATAGGGTTTTAGGATCCGCGGGTGCCCCCAGCCTAATTATTGGCCAAAAAAAAAATTAAAAAGTCGCCATAGGGTCCAGACGCATACGAGCCTTACAAAACCGATCTGCTTCGTCTCTTTCACCCGAAACACCCAATTTTCTTCTCTAAAACGTCCAGGCGACCCACAAGCTGCAATCCTTCAAGTTGAACCCATCCACCACCATAATCGCACCTCTTTTTTTGTCTCGTTACCCTCCTACCCCAAGATTGAAGCTAGCCACCACCATAATCGGTTCTTTTGCAGTCCAAAGAGGCGACCACCGCCGCCCAATCAGCCACCAACACCAAGATTAGCAGTCCACATAACGTTTTTGGGTTCTAGCCACCATCATTGTTAAACTTTTAAGGTTTGATTATATATTTTTTAAGATTTGATTTGAATTTTGTTGGTTGTTAGATGGAATGTTTAATGTTTGTAGAATTAAGTTGTAGGTTGTTAGATTTGGTTGAATGATGTTGTTGGTTGTTAGATTTATAAGATAATGTTTGGTTTTTTTGGTAGAATATAGTTGTATGTTGTTAGATTTATATGATAAAAAATATAATTAGATTGTTTTGGTTGAATGATAATGTTTGGTTGAATGATTTTGTTGTTTGTTAGATTTATAAGATAATGCTTGGTTGTTTGGGTAGAATGTAATTGTAGGTTGTTAGATTTATATGTTAAAAAGTATAATTAGATTGTTTTCGTTGAATGATAATGTTTGGTTGAATAATGTTGTTGGTTGTTAGATTTATAAGAATAATAATAATATGGTTGTTTGGGTAGAATGTAGTTGTAAGTTGCTAGATTTATATGTTAAAAACTATAATTGGATTGTTTTGGTTGAATGATAATGTTTGGTTGAATGATGTTGTTGGTTGTTAGATTTATAAAAATAATAATAATATGGCTGTTTTGGTAGAATGTAGTTGTAGGTTGTTAGATTTATATGTTAAAAAGTATAATTGGATTGTTTTGGTTGCATGATAATGTTTGGTTGAATGATGTTGTTGGTTGTTAGATTTATAAGATAATATTTGATTGTTTTGGTTGAATGAAAATATGTTAATGTTTATGTATGTGCATGAAACAGTTATGACAATTGATAAAAGTTGGATTAAAACAAAAAAGCGGACGTCTCCGGTTTTCTTAGAAGGTCTTAAGAACTTTATGGAGTATGTTAAGAAATTTGTCGACAGTGATGGCAAAACAAAATGCCCGTGTAGAGATTGTGTCAATGCTTTTCGACAGGATTTAAAAACTATTAATGCTCACATACATGATCGTGGCTTTGCTCAACATTATACGAAATGGGTTTATCACGGTGAGGTCTCTAGTTCTTCTGATGCAGCAAAACAATTTGCTACAATAACACGTGCTCATCCAGCAAGTAATACATCAAATAATGAGATGTTTGATGCAATCGAAGATGTTATCCCAGAGAATGAAGAAAACATAGATGAGGATGGAAATAGTTTGGACTCAGAATTTGATGAACTCTATAATGAGATCAACACTGAGTTATACCCCGGTTGTAATTGGATGCCTTCTTTAAACTTTCTAGCCAAACTGATGCATATTAAAGTAATCAACAAGTGGACAAATAGTTCGTTTGATCAACTTTTAGAGTTTTTAAAGGTTGCATTCGTAAAAGAAAATCACATTCCATCCTCACACTATGAAGCGAAGAAGAAGCTGAAAAAGATTGGGTTAGGATATGAATCCATCCATGCTTGCATAAATGATTGTGCTTTGTTTTGGAAAGAGAATGAAGAATTGCAAAATTGTCCGGTTTGTAAGGAGAGTAGATGGGTTGATAAAAACACAAAAGAAAAAAAAATACCACAAAAAGTATTGCGGTACTTTCCATTAACTCCTCGGCTTAAACGAAGGTATAGTTCCAGGTTCACCGCAAAAGATATGATTTGGCATCACACTGGACGCTCAACAGATGGTATTATGCGTCATCCGGTAGATGGGATGTATCCTTTTGAAAGATACATGAAAAAGCTGAAAGCTTATGTTCGAAACAAAGCCAAGCCTGAAGGATCAATAGCAGAGGGTTATGTTGCAGATGAAGCATTAACATTTTGCTCTATGTATCTGGAGGGTATTCAAACCAAATTTAATCGTCCTGATAGGAATGAAGATCCTGGCATTCCAAAGAGGAATTTGTCTGTCTTTTCATCACAGTGTCGACCAATGTCAAAGAAGAAAATCATTTCCCTCAGTGAAAATTCTAAAAAATCATTTCAATGGTTTGTGCTGAACAACTGTGAAGAACTTAAAGTCTATATATCGTAAGTTTTTAAGTTTAAATTATTCTTATTAGTTTCATTTTAGCTAAAATAATGATAAACTAATATAAATATTATATTTCACATACAGTGAATTTGAACTTGAATTCCCTGGAAGCGATGTAAAAAATGAATTTTCTTTATGGCTTAATAATAAGTTCAATACGTCTCCTTACAAAGAACTCAAGGCATTGGCTCATGGCCCCGTGTGCACATATTCTTACACAGCTTGTATTGTCAATGGTGTTAGACTTGTGGTACACAGCCGTGATATCAGACGCACTACACAAAATAGCGGTGTTGTTACAGTAGGAGAAGATGGTACACGATTTTATGGTCAATTAGAAGACATCTACGAGTTGAAGTATATAAATGGCTACAACGTTGTACTATTTCGTTGTAAATGGTTTGACACGTCACAGAAGGGGTCCGTAATTAAAAAGAATAACATTGTTGTTATCGATGTTAGTCGTGAATGGTTTGGTGACCAGCCTTGCATTTTAGCAACACAAGCTCAACAAGTGTTTTATCTTAAAGATCCTTCTAAATCCACTGGCAATTGGAGGGTTGTGGAAGATGTTCATCATCAAAAGCTTTGGGATCATCCAAGTATTAGTGTTGCTAATGAGATAGATGTATTGCACGACAGTCAATCATCTGATTATAACTTGGTTGTCAATAGCAATTTTGAAGTTGGTGAATCAAGTGCACGAGTTATAAATGATGAGAGAGATGCGCATGATAATTGTGAATTAGTCGTAGACTTAAGTTGGTTGCCTGTTGCTCCGCTTGTTCAATATGAAGATTTTATTAATGATGATGAAGAATATGAAGATGCATATCTCTCAGATGAGGAAGAATTTATTAATGATGATGAAGAAGATGAAGATCCATTAGATATTAATGATAGTAAGGACGAGAGCGATGATGATCTTGTAGATGAATATGAATATTTTTATAGTGATAATTCAGATTGATTGTATGTATTAAGAACACTTTATTTTTTTTCTTATTAAAATGTCACATGAATATCTTTATAGTGATAACACAAATTGATTATTGCAGGTTATGTCTTCGTACGTAGCAGGATCACACGGGGGTGACGGTGGCGGTCGGGACCCCCACGGACATGGATATACTCTTCCTTCTACTTGCCAATCATGTAAGTTAATGTTTTAAATATATATCTTTTAATTGAATATATTTTAAATGTTGCTAACTTTTTAATTTTTTATATCAATATAGCATCAGCTAAAAAAAATCAAAAGGAAGAAATCTAAACTTATATGAGAAATGGGCTGCAAACAACAGCCAACCACTTCCTGTGCAATTTGATCATACAGGAAAACAATATAAAGCTGTTGGAGAAAACAGTCAATTATTTATCCGAGCTTTATCCAATCATGTTTCCACTGCTCCTTTTCATTATCCCACTTGGGATAAAGTTCCTGATACGTTCAAGATATCCTTGTTCAATTTTCTAGAGACGAGTATTTATATAGTGTTTTATTTATAATTTGATACGTTCAAGATAAAGTTTCTAATTATTTTATTTTGCAGGAATATTTTGATCTGGAAGCTCATCGTTGCTCAGAACTGGCAAGGTATACAACTTGGAATACATATGGATTGCCAACGAGCTTTCAGAGACAGGAGATATGACATGAAACAACATTTTTTAAATAAAGGAGGCTATGATAACATTAAGCAGACTATCAATAATCCACCTGAAGGGCAAAGTCAAGAGTCTTGGGAGCAGGTGGTTGAGTTGTTCTCAAGTGAACAACATAAACGTCTTTCTCAAAAAGACGTAACGAGTAGAGCTAAACAGCTCTATCCAAGTCTGCATGGTAGTCAATCATATGCTCAAAGGCGATATATTCAGGTAAGAAAACATATATTATACATCCTATGTATTATTAATTCTTTTCAAATATTATTAATATTGTTTTTAATGTTTTTAGGAGCAACAAACTGGAACCCCAAGTCACATCGAAACGTGGAGGAGGGGGCATTACAGTGAAGGTTCAAGATGAGTGAACCAGAGGGCAGAAGAAGATTGGGTAAGTTTTATATGTTAAGTATGCTATTATCATGTGTCCATATGTTTATAATATATCGTGTTCGATGAATTTGACCCAATATGATCTATATGCTATCCATATTTGAGAATTATTGGTTTTGATGAGTTGTTAGTTTATATATTGAAACTTAGGAATTTTATGTTAGTTGTGCTTATAAATTTAAACTTAGGAATTTTATGATAATTGAGAATTTTATGGTATTGTGCTTATGATTAAACAACATGGTTTGTATTCATTTTATAATAGTTATGCTGTCAAAATTTCATAAAAATCTTAATACCATTTCATTTTAATTCTTTATAATTGCAGGCAAAAATTGAAATTCAATACGCCCAAATGCAAATGGAGGCGGGTGACGCCCGTTAATGAGATGCAATGTTTAGAGTTGGCATTAGGACAAAGACGTGGTCATACGAGAGATGTTGGACGAAAAGTAAAAAATCTCTCTCGTTATAAGCCATCAAGCGGGTCATCATCACATCGGGATGAAGAAATGGAAGAACTAAAGCGCCAAATACAAGAAATGCAAGAAAGAAATGAATCAATTTGAAAGACAAAAGCATCATCCCGATAACGATGAAGATGATGAAAACGACGACAATTAAATAGTTTGTTTGTTTGGTTTGTAAAACTTAAAATATATTAGTTTGGTATGTAATTAACTAAAATTAGTTGATTTTCATTTGGATATTTGATACATTAGTTTGAATTTCTGTGAATTTGATTTGGGATTTTATTTGGTTTTTAAGTAAAAAAACCTGGAAAAAAATAGAAATTTAAAATTTTAATTTTTAACCAGATACCATATGGCGACGACATGTCGTCGCCATAGGGTAAATTAAATAACTAATTAATATTTTTTTATTAAGCAATTATTAATTAATTTAATATTAAATAAAAATAATTACTAACCTATGGCGACGACATGTCATCGCCATAGGGTGCATTTTTTTATTAATTTTAAAGTAAAAATATTTATTGCGACGAGTTTGTCGCGACAACAAGTCGTCGCGACAGGGTTCTATGGCGACTACGTTTATCGCGACGACCAATTTTTGAGCTATTGCGACAAGGCTTTGACTACTCACCCTGTCGTCGCCATAGGCTATAGCGACGACAAACAGAACCTATGGCGACGACTTTTGTCGTCGCGATAGAGCTGTTTTCTTGTAGTGTCCACACATGAATATTTAAGGCATTCTATAGCGCGCTAGGAACATTCATACGCTATTAGAAAAAAGATCTGTAGCGATGAGTTGAAGTTATCAACAACCAGCGAGGGTCAAGACGTATGATCAAATTCATAAGAAAATGAAAATGTGGTATCAAGCTAATAGGATTGTTGATTGCGACGTTGAGGTCATGTATTCTATCTGCTAAAAATTCATGCGTAAAATGTATAGTAAGTTTGCATACATTATATTGAAATGACTCGGCCCCTCTTCTGACCCTACACAAAACTGAAGTTAAGTCAAACACTAAATACATTAAACATATAAAAATATAGGAGTCGATGGTTGAAAAACGATTTCCTGAGACGGAAATAAAGATATCAAATTTCTACCAAGATAACTCGAGGTTCCAACCAACAAGAATCCCAATGAACCTAAAAAAAGGATAATAGCCCAGCAGAAATTACTTGTTTTTCGAGCCCCCTTTATAGGTTCTATCCATAGATGTTCTGATCGACAACTCATACTTGATGACTAAATTTAGTTTTTCCTTCGTAAGTTTCAATACTAAAGCGACCACAACATGAAACAAAAGTATATAAAAGTGTTATTACTACACGTCATGTATAGGGTATAGCCTTCATTTTTGACATTGACTAGAAAAAATCGCTATTTGTCCCAAGTGAAACGTTTGTTGTTTGTTTATATGCATGCATTTGTATCAAACCACAATAAATGAGAATGGGCTAAAGGAACGCGTCAAGTGAGTTTAATCAAAACATTAATTATTATTGTTACAAGAAATCAAATGTGACATACGTTTCATTTGATTTATTTTGTCAGGCGTGCGACATGGTATGACCATACCTTGTCAAAATCGGTGTATGTTGACATAGTCTAACCATGTAAGCATTGATGTTATTTGTGACGTTTGTATGCTACAATAGTAAGTTCGTAACAAACGTTTAAACGTTAAAAGTTTTAGTTGTAAGAAAAGTAATTCAGATTTAACAACTTATATGATCTTTAAAGAAGACTAGATTTTACGACGTTTTCACTTTATTCGTTGATATTTTCATTATTTGATCCTGCGATATGTCGCAAACCTTTTTCCAATGGATCATGTAGTGGTAATTAAATCAAGTGGCATGAAATTAAATCAAATTTGAGATAATATAGGAAACAAACACTTAATATAAAGTGATAACTTAATTAAAACACGTGCGTAAAATTTACCTGAAAACACGACATGAACCTAACATAAAATTTGCGGGTCAGGGTATACTATAAACAGGTACGGGTTGAACCCTTGAATCCGCTTAGCTAAATAGGTCGAGTTCAGGTTCAATCCGGTGGGTTTGTAGGTTGACCTGTTTATCCCATTTCTTATCCATTTACAATGAAGCTTTATTTTTCCAGGTTTGTCCATTAAAGTTTAGTATTTATAGTTTGGCCGATTTTTTTTTTTTTTTCATTTTAGCCACTAAAGTTTAGGATTATAGAGTTTGACAACCGATTTTTTTTTTGAGGTTGTTCACTAGGATCTTAAAGTTTGGTTGTAAATTATTTATAGTTAGTATTTTTGAGTTTCGTCACCAAACTTCGATTTTATGGTTTTTGATGAACCGAATAAATAACGAGCAACGTAACGTAACGTGGTGTGTGGGAAAATTGATTGGACGCCCGCCGTGCAGCACAAAGATTAAAAAAACTAGTTTACAACAATAACTTCCTTTCCATATTGTATATGGCATATTCTCATATTTCATTATAAAAGTAGTTATAACTACCATAATTACAGTTATATTTCTAGGGTTCGGTTACTATACAAAGTGTAATTTTCGTGCGAAGCGTACAAAGTCACCAGAGCGTAACACATCTTTTTTAGCGAAGGGGTATTTTCATCCGCGTTATAATTACGCATAAAAGGTACATAATTACACAAGTTATATTCATAATTACGCAAGTTATATCTATTATTATGCAAAGAAAAATTACTCACGTTATAAAAAATAATCACGCAAGTTATATTTATAATTACGCAAGTTATATGATAATTACGCAAGTTATGTTGATAATTACGCAGTGAATAATCACGCAAGTTATATGCACAACACATAGACGTTTTCTTAAAAAAATGTTGTTTCTTTTAAATAAAAGTATAGCAATACTATACTCATATTAAAGAGGATAAAATGCTTGTTTTTATGGTGTATTTTTTTTAAAAAAAATAATATCATATGAAAAAGTTAAATGTGTTTAAAAAAACAGGGGGGGGGGAAGTTATAAAAAAAAAGTCAACAATTGTAAGCTATTTCCATTCTACCCCTCTAGGCACATTCCTTGCGTGATTATTTCATCTTAAATCTGAACCGTTTATCCCTTAGATCAATGATCCTTCGTACCATTCGCACGAAAACAACACTTTGTACCGCAAATTTCTCTATATTTCTATTAATAACTATTTTGGTGCTTTAAAGGATACATTTACACCGCTCTTAGGTTACACTATCAATTACTCTTATAAGGTTTAAACATTAATTTACTTTAAGGAGGTTTTGGCTATTATTATCGGGCTACAACCCAAATGACTACTTAGTGTTTTATTGAACTAATTTCAGATCTAAACACCATATTCATAATTATATTGGCTATACATTCCAAAGGTGCCTAAGTTAAACATATATATGCTTACCTTAATGTTTTTGTTCACCTCAAGTTGACTATTGGTCAAGCTGAATAATTTAAAGTTTGAACCCTAGTTTTCAAACTTTAGCCATATGTCAATAACTATGTGTTTCATATCTTCTAACTGTACTATAACTTTATTTAAATTAATTTCACTCATGGATGCTTAAAAGGATGATGATGAGAAGATGAAGAAAGATAGGTTGATGGTTAATAAGCATTATATAAGATAGGTTGATGGTTAATAAGCATTATATAAAAATATGTATATAAATATCAAGGCACGTACATAAGACAAACAAATCAACTAATATAGGCATTTTGGTTAACATAAAACTTTTCAAAACACATATTATATTTATAACATTCATACTTAAGATGTAGCTAAACATGCTTTTGATTTAATTTGTATTTTACTGTAATTAATTATCAAATACCTCAAGTATTATTTATATGGTGTGGTCGGCGAATCGTATTGGTGTCACGGTGGGGACGACGGGGGTGGGTGGTGGTTAGTAGGTGGTGGATGGCGTCGGCTAGTTTTGGTAAAGATGATGGTGGTCAAACATGGATATCAAACTAACAAAATAACGTTAGTAGTTATTGTTATATTAGTTTTTAATTATAACTATAGAACATTGGGCTGAATCTTTGTGATGGGCCGGAAAGTACAACTTCGACTTATAGTCCAAATGGGAATTGGACAAGCCTTATATATCTAACTCACTTGCGTTTGTCAGAAACATTTTTTGTGCATGGTGGGCCAAAGGTTATCACTTAACTTAAGTGTTAATATTCTTTCAAGGACTTTCATGACCTATTGTGGACCTTTGGTTCACTCAAGATTATGGTTTTATGAATCTTATGGGCCATGGGCTTTTTTAAGTTACTTAATAATATGTTATTGGTATATTTCAAAGCCCAATTTCCCTCTATCAACGTTGTTAGTTGTCCTAAGTTAATGAGTAGAACATGCCATTGCTAGTACCCTTTCCGAGTTTTCCATAGTTTTTGGGATATCAAAAAGTTGAAATCACAAAAACGGGTGATTATAAACTGTAATTAGTAGTTTTTGACCTTTAGCATCATTGAGTTCAAGTAGTTAACTTGGTATTTTTTTGGTAATGAGTTTCGTAAAGAACGCATCAAATTCAAGTTTTCAATTTATAACCGCACCGGGCATTGAATCTTGTATATCAAATTTTTTTTTCTAAACTTACAAGTTTGTGTAACACTGTTTATATTGACTTCAAACTTTCTAGAAGTAAAACGACTATTTTAAACCCATACAGGTTATTTAAACAAGCATTATATCAGTTCACTTAATTGGACGGATCGAATAAACAATTCCAAATAATGCATAGTTATTTCACTAATTTAAAATATAGAAGATAAATAAAATAGTATAATTGTATACTAACTCAATTTGAAGTGTCGGTTATATTTTCTAATATTTTTTTTAATTTTCACGTAATTTTGTTGGTTATAAATGTTTTGACTATTGGTAATTTCAAAAGATTGAAAGCTGCCAGGTTATAATCCCAACCCCAGCACTTCAACCGATTTTGTCTAAACTTTTTTCTTTCGTCTTTTCTTGGTTTTTTTTTTTCTTTTTTTTTTATTTTCTTTTTATATTATTTTGTTAAATTACTTTTTTTTGTTTTTCATAAATATTTTAATTTCTTTGCTACAAACTTTTTCAACAAGTTCATCGTTTTAATGTTAGGTCCCGTTTACGTCGCAATCTGTCAGTCATAACCATGTTAGTGTCTCGGGGCAACGAGCATTACGAATTTCAACGTTTGTTAAGAAGTTTGCAAACGTACCATTTTATCTCGTTAATGTCATGGTACGATCCCGCAGCATCGCGCGGGTTAAAAAATTCGTTTAACTTAACACAAAACAAAAACGAAATAAAAAATATAGCATATATGGTTTTGTTACATTTCAACCAGCTAAAATATACGAATCAAGTAATATATATACATAATAAGTATATATAGTTATATATACACAACTCTGTAAAAGGGGAAGCTTGGTATCTTGTTTTTTAATCGGCTCAAAATTAAAAAACCGGATCAACCCAATAGGAACCGGTTCAACCGACTTGAGTTTCGGTTTAACCAACAGAAGATTACCTGGTGCCCCAACCGGCACGAAAGGTTTCAATATCAGTGTGTAAATTTTAGTTTTTTAACGTTGTAAACGTTCACTAATAAAACACTTTATATACGTTCACCAACGAATCCAATTATCAAATTGTTGAGTTTATCTATAAAAGAAATTCAATACAAGATTATAGAATGCATTTGTAAAAGTTTACACTAATATAAAAAGATAAAGACGTTTGTTTACGCCATTTGTAACGAGCTATTCTCGTTTAACTTAACAGAGATCAGGCTTGGCTCATTTCGAGCTCTATACTCAAAACTTGAACTCAACTCATGAGACTTTTTCAACCTCGAACATGGCTTTGGCTTTGCTTGTTTTCATTTATAAATTATTTATGTATTTTATATATGCATGTATTATTAATTTCAATATGTAATTTATACTATTTAGTTATTTTTTATCATAAAAATATGTATAAACAATATTTAGCATGTCATATATATTCATGCTTTTAATTGAAAATTTATATTTCTATAAATAAATGCTCATTTGGACTCGCAAGTCTCATCTGGCTCGATATGCGAAGTTCTAGCTTTGGTTCACTTAAGATAATGTTGAAATTCTATTTTCTTGATACTCACACCAACTTGGTTTGTTACACTCATTTTGCTAACACCGTTAGTAAACAAATAATCCTTGGACTTAATGTAATCAAAATATAATAGGAAACTGAAACTAGCATGGAATAATCAAAATTAACAACCTATTTAACACTAAATAAACTGATTTCACGCTTACAAAATTTCAACATGAAACCGTACCCAAAAAAAGTCTTATGTACGGCTTGGAGAGATATATTCGTTATCTTTTGCAAAATCAAATCTTCCACTAAAGTCAATTGATTAGGTCAAATGCAACAAATCACAATTAGATTAAAATACTAAAAAGGTTTATAACCGGCTTTAGAACACCTTTGAATACGTAAACAAAAAATGATGGTGGACATAGCAGATTAGCAAGTTGTGGTATTTTATTTGTAAAATGATATGGCTTTTGACAATTCTATTTGATCATACACCGTATTATTTAAAATTCAAGATCTTTTAATTAATTATGTATTTATTTAAAGATATAATGGCCAAACTTAATGAAAATAAGACAATTAGGGGTCCATGATTGAAAGAGACAATTATTGTTAGTGAGAGTTAGGTAGTATCGGGCGACATGTTGATTTCGAGCATTTAATACGAGGAAGATAATATATGGATTATGTGGATTGTGGATTTCCCAAGTGGACCTATCCCTAAACATATCGAATTTTCTCAAAATATAAATTTTTTTCAAAGAATATAAATATTTTTCGTTATATTAAACTTAGTTAGATATAAAAAATTAAAATAAGTAAGTTTGAAGTTTGAACATCTAACATTTACAAAAGTGATAGAACAGTGATTACAAAATAAGTAAGTTTGAAGTCTACTTTTGCTAGGTATTTAGTACTCGTCATGCTCGCTTTTCAGCTCATTAGTTTCGCATGCGTTGACGTACAATCTCTCATCAATTCATCACTTTCCAAAGCAAACACATTTTCACTTGATTACAAGTGTTTAGATTTAGAAAGGAATTCAAGAGAAGAGTGGTGTT
Source organism: Flaveria sonorensis (assembly GCA_025506505.1). NCBI lineage: Eukaryota > Viridiplantae > Streptophyta > Magnoliopsida > Asterales > Asteraceae > Flaveria > Flaveria sonorensis. Next base: position 3,958,819 of record CM046425.1, read on the forward strand.
CTTGATGTTGGTGTTTTAAGAGTTAGAATGAAGGAAACACCTTCTGATCATCATACTGAGAGATCAAGATGGAGAAGCCAAAGTCATCGAAGATGGTGGTAGAATGTTGATGGCAAATGTGTCATTAATTTGCATTGTGACTTTCTCATTTAAGTGCTTTTCTTTGTTTACTTATAATATGGTTAATGTATGTTCAAATAAAATTATTAAAAATATATATTAGAATTTGACCTAATTAATATATATATCGGTTTTTGATGATGTGCAAGAAAATAGATTTTTATTTAGGTAATATAAATAGAAAAAGGAGTGATGCTAAGTTTCAACCATTTTGAGTAATATTAATCAAACAAGTTTTCACCTCTAGCTCATCCACATATCTTGCAAGTTGTGACTTTTCAACCATATTAGTCTTACTAAACATAGAGATATCATACCATAAAAACTTAGTGGTTTGTTAACTTAACTACAAATGCACCCATAATGCATCACTTTTGTATATGTTATAAACAATAATTCATGTAACCATTTAAGACATTGCAGTATCAAGTTACCATGGTATAGAATAACTATTAAATTTATGTTTATTACATGAAATGGTAAATGAAAGGTGCATTGTATAACAACTTTTTCATAAAAATATTGCAAGATTTATGTGTTTTGTTTATGATTTTAATATGTTTTTATGCAAAAATAAATTTTAAATTGTTCTAGACGAATTGAACTAATAAATTCAATACGTATAATACTATAATTGATAAAGAAATAAGAAAAGGAATTGATAGAAGGAACAAACGCGTAAGAGGATACGTCATGTGCCACCCTTGTTTCCAACTACTACTTTGACTTATGGACTACTTTGACTTATGGACTAACCCCAAAAATAATATTTTAAGAAAATGTTATAACTTTTAACTTTATTATATCACCATATATAAAGTCAATTACATACAGAAAACCATTAGAGTTCATGACAAAGAGATAAGACGGTCCTCGTCGAGCGCCCGTGGTCGGCCCGTCGCCGACGTGAACAGCGCCGGCTGGAGGGGCGGCGACGGGGGTGATGGTTTGAGGTGGGGGTATCCGCCCCCAAGGGCGGTGTGAAGATAATGGTGGTGGGCCCCACTATAAAAAATGATTTTAAATTAAAATGTTTTTAATTAAAATGTTTTAAAATCTTTAAATTAAAATAATAATTTAAGTATAATATTTTAATTAAAATGTGTTAATTAAATAAAAATATTTTTAATTTTTTTTACATTTATAAAAATAATTTTTTTAAAGTTTATTTTTTTATTTTTTAAAATCTTTTTTGTTTTATTTATAACGGCTACTTTTTTTGTTTTTAATAACGGGTAGTTTTTTTTGTTTTATTTATAACGGCTACTTTTTTTGTTTTTTCATAACGACTAGTTTTTTTGTTCTATTAATAATGGCTACTTTTTTGTTTTATTTATAACGGCTAGTTTACCTATTATAAATAAGTTTTATTCACTTAAGAGTTTTTCTCAAATCACACTTCATCTTCTTTCTAACATTCTAACTCTCTTCTAAACACAATTCAAAATTCAATTCTCGATGGATCCAAGAGCTCCATTCTCTTTTACACAAATGTTAAATGATGAAACCAATGAAGAATACCCACATCAGCAACCCGCGTTCTCCCAATATCAACACCCTGGGTTCTCCCAATTCCCACAACCCGAGAGATTCCTATATCTTCAACAATCTGGGGGATTCCCACATGTTCAACAACCTGGGGATTCCCATATGTTCAACAACCTGGCTTCTCACAATTTCCACAACTCGGGGGATTCTCATATCTTCAATAATCTCAGTCTTCGTTGGAAGACTTTCAACAATATCAAACATGGCTTAAACATAAAGAACTTCAAAAAGTGCAGCAATCGCAATCACAATCACATAATGAACAACTAATTGATAAAGCACCATCGTCACCCAAAAAAACACCAACAAAAAGAAAGGAAAAGGAAAAGAAAAGGCTGAGAAGTCTGTTCGTATCAAGTGGGCAACTGATGATGAAGTGTTGTTGGCTAAGGCTTATGTAGCCATTTCTGAAGACCCAATAATTGCCAACAGTCAAAACGAACATGCATATTGGGGGAGGATAGAACAACATTACAATGCTGAGAACCCTAAAATTTCAAGAAATGCTCATAACCTTAGAAGTCACAGCATATGATCAAAGGAAAGGTTGTTCACTTTAAAGCGTCTTATGTTCGTATCAAGTCATAATACAAAAGTGGTTGGTCAGAAGACCAATATATAACCCAAGCAAAATATGATTACACGAACACTAACAATGTTGCCTTCACATATGAACATGTATGGCGGATAGTTAAAGACATTCCAAAGTGTTCTGGGCCTACCAAAGTGTATGGTCATCAAACTTCCAAAAGAACAAAGACAAGCAGCACAGGGAGTATACCACTTCTGCTTCGGATGCCAACTTTGGCAATACTCCCAAATCAACTCAAGAGTGGGGGGTATCACTTGATGATGATAATGATGATGATGTTGTTCTTGCAATGCAACAAGAAGATCAAGAGGAAGAACCTCTAGAAGAAGAGTCTCGAGAGGAAGCTCCAACACGTCCAATGGGGAGGGACAAGGCCAAGAAGCTAGCCAAAATAAAGGGTAAAGGCATGACTTCTTCTTCTTCACTTGCTTACGAAGCAAAAAGACTAAGTCTCGTTGAAGACTTGGCTGAGACGACAAAGGCAAAGAAGAAAGCTATCCAATATTTCGACAAAAAAATTGATAAATTCTTTGAGTTGGAAGAGAAGAAATCCTTTTCATCGACACAAGTCATAAGGATCCATTCCAGCGTGCCGAACATGAAGAATTGTGTAACGAGATAAGAGAGAAATATGGAATGCCTCATCGCAACTAATTTTTTTAGTTTAATTTGTTGTTTCGGTTTTATGTTGTGGTTTTAGTTTATTGTTGTTTTATCTACTTTTATGTAACGGCTACTTTAATTAATGAATGTTTTTTTTTTCTAGCGGCTAGTTTTTTTTTTTGTCTTTGCTCTAACGGCTAGTTTTTTTGTCCTTTTTCTAACGGCTAGTTTTGTTATTTGTATAAGTACTACAACGTACACCACAATCACTACAACACTTCACCCATTTTCCACACGAATTCTGAAAATGAGCATCGATGATGATAGAATACCCATAAATATTCCTCAAATGCTCACACAAGAGTTTCAAAATCTTATTTCCGATGATATCGAAGACCTTGCTAATCGGTTGTTTGAGCTTGACCAAGAAGAAGAGGGAAGTTCTTCCCGACAATGTAAGAAGCACAAAAAGATAGATAGAGGTCGTCAGGATGGATACACACGATTGTGGAATGATTACTTTGCTCCAGAGCCGGTGTACGATGAGAGTTTCTTCAGATGACGGTTTAGGATGCGCATTGGTCTTTTTAATTGTATTGTCACAGATTTATCTGAACCAGGTAAATCTGTACACTGAAAATATTTTACGCAAAGATATGATGCTATAGGTAGAAAGGGTCTATTACCAAGACAAAAATGCACAAGTGTCATTCGTCAATTGGCATATGGCACAACAGCTGACCAATGCGATGAATATTTACGCATTGGTGAAAGTAGTGCTATGGAATGTCTACAAAAGTTTTGCAGGTCTATTGTGGAAATTTATTCATCTGTGTATTTAAGAAGACCAACCCAATATGACGTTGACCGGTTAGTAGCTGAACATGAAGCCCATCACGGGTTTCCTGGAATGCTTGGAAGCATTGATTGTATGCACTGGAGTTAAAGAAATTGTCCAACTGCATGGAAAGGTCAATATACTCGTGGTGATCATGGGCATCCCACCATTATGCTAGAAGCAGTTGCATCACATGACCTCTGGATTTGGCATGCATTCTTTGAAGTAGCTGGATCAAAAAACGATATCAATTTGCTTAATCAATCACCAGTTTTCAATCAAATCTTAGAGGGGAATGCACCGCAATGTAATTTTACAGTGAATGGGAATAACTACACTATAGGGTATTATCTTGCAGATGGTATTTATCTAGAATGGGCAACACTTGTAAAGAGTTTTACATATCCACCGGAGAATAATTTGAAAATGAAGTGGTACAAAAGGCGTCAAGAGTCTGCAAGAAAGGATGTAGAAAGAGCCTTTGGTGTTCTTCAAGCTAGGTGGGCAATGATACGATCCCCAGCAAGATCCTCAAACTTACCGGTATTAAGTGATGTAATGCATGCATGTATTATATTATATAATATGATTGTAGAAGATGAATGACGTTCCATAACTAACTGGTCGCGTGAAGAGCAAGAACCAGAGCCAGAAAGTTACAATAATGGGGCACCACCATCATTTCAAACACACCTACACAGATTTAGAAGCTTACGTAACCAGGACGCGCACCATGCATTGCGGAACGATCTAATAGAACATCTCTGGGCGAATAGGGGGATTACAGAGTAGTTTTATTATTGTTTCTATCTATTAATTTCGTAAGGTCGTTTTTATTTTATTGTTTTACGTTGTTGTTTTTATTTTATTTTAAGGTAGTTGAGGTTTAATTTTATTATTTTCTTATTTAGAATTATTTAATTTAAGTATTTAACTTGATCATTTGATATTTAATTCCATTATTTATTTTAATTAAATATTTTTACAATAATTTAAATATTTTTATTTAAAGTAAATAAAAAAAGAAAATGTGAGGTGGAAAAATAAAGGTGTTTGTGGGAAGGATAGTGTTGGGGGTAAAAAATGTTTGTGAGAAGAATGAGTGGAGGTGAGTGGAAAGCTAATGTGACATGCTGATTAGGACTGTTTGTGGGAAGGATGAGCTGTAACGTTATGAACAGTCTAAAGGTAGTTGTTTTTTCGTCTGATTTACTAAACCTGATTGATTTATGTCTGATCTATAAATTTGCATCATACAAATAGAGTAAATGGTTCTTGGATATCTAGTCGATGTGGTCAGGTTTTGAAAAGAGCACTCACAAGTAGACGTTAACATTCACTATAATGTACTTTTAAGATTAATACTTGCATGCATGTTCATCCGATGCTAATTAAATTACTGTTGAGAAATACGTGTTTTTGTAATTGTTCAAATCCTTTAATTATAAAATAGTAAATGTTGACATGCTAACTAAGTTAATATGATACTTATTTTTATTATTTTAATTTTTTTGAACGGAAGTTAATGTGACACTTATAATAAGGTAAAAACTATTTAAAAGTATTAAAGTTTTCTGCTATTCTCTTAAAGTTAGGCAAAGTTTGTTTTTTTAATAAAAGCACTCAACTATCCTTTACTGTATCTAATCTTGTGAACCTTTTTAAATGAGTCAAATTTTAAAAAAAATCAATTGATACAAATGAAACTTTATAAATTTTGGTTACTATTTGATGATTACTCTTTTTTAATTTGTCTGCATTTAATAATTATAAAAGTTGATTGTAATTGGGGTGACTTACCTCCTATTTCAAGTTAACTTTAAAATGATAGTCACAGATCAAGATTCAATTATGTTTACTTAGATAACGTCATTTAAAAAAGGTTAAAATTATAAAAGAAATACCATAGAATCCTTTAGTGAAACAGTAAAGGAACATTACTATTATATAACTTTTTTTTATAATGGCCATATAAGAATAGTTTATAGTTAATAAAAAACATAATAAATGTTTAAATTAAAATAACATGTTTAAATAATATTATATTCTTTTCAAAATACAAGTCAATTTAGAAAGGGTATCTTCGACAATTTACATCTAGAACCCGTACGAAATAATATTCATGACAAGGATTTTCCTCATTGCCCCCTAATTCCAATAAAATTGAATTATATGATTTAAACAAAAATCTAAACTAATTCTTGATAACACCGTCACGACCCTCAAATTTTTATATTATATATATATATATATTACTTCTTCTGCTTTCTTTCTTTAATCAATTTGTACGTTCTTTCACATATAAATAAACTAATTTTAGGGTTGCCGTCGTTGCCGACTTTGAGGGCATCGGCTCCAAGCTAGTAAATCCATGTTAACCAACTAATCTTGGATGAAAAAGATTTATAAAGTATTTACTTATTATCTCAATCTCATATTTAATTACAAAATAATGTCTTACATGCATGCTATAGAGTTTTGTTCCTTAAAATCGTTGGATATGCAGGTTTATCTTATGATATTATGTATTTATTTATGATCTTATTAGGTTATAGACCCATGTATTAAACGAATTGAAAATAAAATATATATAAATTAAAAATGTAAACAAATATCTAAACATTATTTGTTTTTAATTCAAATGATAATACAATGAAATAGATTGTATTCGATCTCTATTACGACAAGAAAAAACACTGTTGAATAGTTAAAATGATGATCAATGTTGCACACATCAAAATTTAATACATAAATGTGTGATTCATTTGGTTGAGCTCCATTTTTAAACAATTACTTTTTCTTTAGAGTTTGGAAATTTGTGTATATTCGACGTAATGACTTGTTAAAGAAAATGTGAAAACACAATTTTGGGGAAACAATCAAATAACTAAAATGTTGTTCATGCCTTGAAAGGAAAATTAAAAAAATAGAAAAGTTTATCGACAAATAATACAAATGTAAATTTATAAGCCGAAAAATATTTGATTATTGCATATAATATAGACTTAATTTGAAATCAATCTACTGCTAGCAACAATAAACCAATGTTGATTTTTTATATTGTGATAATCAAAACCTAATAATAGATATTTAATAAGCGACTAAGATAAATATTAAAACATAAAACATAAAGTAAACAAAAAAAAGATTACCTTATGAAAACAAAATAGTAACGGACAGCAAAAAAGGATAAAAGAAACAAAAAATAATCATTGAATGTATAGTAGGTACGGTTATAAAAGATGAAAATACCTTACTTGATGTTTAAATAAAATCAAAGAAGAGTAAATAATAATGCAAAAATTAGAATTTCTGTGATGATTAATATAGAATTTAAGGGGTTAAATAAAATTTGAAATGATTGATGTAAGGAATTTAAAATCCCTAAAATTTTGGTGGTGATTAAGGATGTGTGTTTTGATATATATATTTATTAATAATTGATTTTATACAACAGCTTTGAATTTATAAAAATGATTTTCATCTTATGACTAACTACACATACAATAGGCAAATGTACCTATCAGATAGCAGTATAGCTTTTGGTAAGAACCAAGTATCGATCTATGGACACGATAGCTCCTGATACTAAGCCTTTGTCATTATCTAGCTGGAGAAAGATGATTTGTGAATAATATGATTAACTAATTTAGCTAACAATTAAACTAATTGAAGAAAGTGGACGAAGATGAAGATAATCAATCAGAGGAATATATCACTTCGACTTCGAATCCGCTTAGCAAAACAATGACTACATATATGAACCTATGGTGAGATCATCCTCTACGAATGAAACATCGATGTAAACTGGTCTCCTGTCAATGTTATCTAATTATATAACACGTTGGAAAGCTAAAACGATAAACACATAATAGCCACCTAAAGTTATGCAATGAAGACCCAATGATATTATTAAGCCAAAGTTAAAGATGGTTAGGACTCCCGTCAAGAATACCAAACCCATAAATCTTTGGAAAGTTAACACAATGAACACATGGTAACTACCTCAATTCGCGTAATATAACAATAGCTATGTAAATCCTTCAATTTATAACACAAATACACGAATCATACATATGCGCATTATATATGGTTACACATACACGATTTAGGAGATATTCATAACAAACACAATGGTTTTCACAAACATATGTATAAGGATGCACACTTGTTCAACTTGACTAAATAATCAACCATCCTCTTAGTCAAATGCCATAAACCACAAACTAATATATGCATTTCATGAATAGATGTTCTAAAACATAAGGTTTTTCAACAATATGTGATTATAACACCTACAAGATTCATCATTTCATCAAGTTCAACAAACATACTTAATTATTGAAGAACATTCATAGCCTTGTAATAAACATTAACCTAATCATCACCAAAAGTTACATGTAAAATTTCAAAGTATGCCAAGTTTCATCTAATCTAAGTGTTAAAGAGTGTTTAGCCTATGAGGCTTACAAAAACCACAATCAAGCTCATAATAATAGAAGTAAACATGAGAGATCAAGAGATTTTTAAACCAAAGATGAGTAGAGGTGGGTTGTATGGAGTTGAATCTTTCTTTGAAATGCTTGATCTTCAATCTAGCTTGAACTCTTGAAAGAACTCCTTCAAAGTTACCACAAAAATAGAAAAAAACTAGGTTTTTTTACTTTCAAATTCGTCTCCCTCAAAATAAAGAAGAAGAAGGGCTTAAAAAGAGGCCTGATGCGTGCTATGGCCATGACAGAATCAGTTATGACATCATGCGCAGGAAAAAAGGACCTGATGCATGTTATGGTCATGACAGAATCAGTCATGACCATAACAGCCTCTAAACTTTCAAAATCTCCATGCATTTCTTGTCTTTTTCTTTTAAAATCATCAAGCAACCATCCAAAACTACAAAGTTCAAATTAATCACAATTAAGTATAGATAAAGATGAATTTATAACAAAAAACACTTAAGATGAGAAAATATATGCATTATTAACATGTATATTCATTCACATATCATTGAGTTAGTTAAGAAATTAAAATCTTAAATATAAATAAGATAACATGATTTACGAAAAATTTGTTAAATGAGGTTTAGCGAGAAAATTTTTTGTGAGGTGAAACCTCGTGATGACATCATATGTAACCATTTATTAGTATAGATGTTGTTAAAAATGATCCACCTAGAGATCCAAGAAGTGATACCCGATCTTACATATACGTCAACAACCAGCTTAAATTATTAAAAACTTAACTACACTTTTAGCAATTTCTCATTTTAATAATTTAAAATTTATAAGAGCTTCAACATAGTAAGTTTATTAAATTATATTATATAATATATTAATATATTGGGGTAAACAAGTTTGGCTAATTAGACAAGTATCACCTAATCTAATACTCATTTTCAAACTCATCAAAATTTTAAAACTAACATCAAAGATGTTTTTGTTGGAAGTTTAGTGAGAAAAATATGATTTCTCACTCATTTTGGGACATTAATAATTAATTGTATTTGTTGCAATTAATTACCAAACCATTTCGTATGTGTTCTCCTAAGTGAGAGGAACACAACGAACTAAACCGTGTTCAAAATGGAGCTAAGATGAATGAGATATCGATGCTCAAAGTTGTGTGGTTGAAACACAAAAGCTGTGAAAAATCTGAGTGGAAGTTGTTGTCCCACATTGGTGGAAGGATAAACTATAAATTAGTTTATAAGTGGGACTTTTCAAGGGATTGTGTTCCCACATATGTTGAGGGACACCCAAGGCCAAGCACAAGGGTGCGAAGCACCCAACGCGCACGCGCACGCGCACGGGCACGGGCACGGGCTCGGGCGATGGGCGCAATGTGGCGTTTTGATGGCGCACTTTGCACTTCGCACGCTTGAGAGCCGTCTAAATATTTTTGAAGTGTTGACTGACTGTTGGACTTTCGTAACAGATAGTCTGTTCGCTTTCGTAACAGACAGTCAGTTCGCTTTCCTATTAATAACTCAGGGATGCTCCAGTTCCTAACTGCCACAGAGTTCACAGCATATATACAAGACCTGGTGTCTTGTGCAGAAGATGAACCCCAGTTTTTTACATGTTCCACAACACACAGAAAGAACAATTTCCAGCTTTCTCGCAACTTCGTGCTCTCGTTTCAGGTAGTGGTTTCGGGTGCTAGGCTAACTCCGGCAGTACTCCTGCTCCGGCTGTTGTACCCTGGGAGACAGACGGGATTCACCTGGGTGGCCCGAAATCTGTTTTAAGGGACCTCTGTTCAACAGAAATCCTCAGCCATTGTTCTGTTTCTTTTGTTTATTTGTTGTTTCTTAACATCATGTATTCTGCTTGTTTAGTTTCTTTTGTATTGTAATCAAAGTTCTTTATCGATAAAACAATTATTTTTTTTTTGTGAACGATGTCCCTACAAGCTTAAAACAGATTCCAAAACATCGTTCTTTTATGTTTTAAAGAAAAAAAAAAAAAATTTTTACTTTGATTTGTGTTTTGAAAACAACTTTGTTGGAAGGCAACATATTCTTGATTTAGAACTGATTTGTTTGGTTATATCGTTTCAGAAATGGCTTCTGCTTCTACTACATCCTCTACATCTAACTCCACTATGGGACCATTGGTTGGTTCTGATGCTGCCCGGGCTGTGGCTAGCCATGCTGAAAAACCAGAGAAATTCTCTGGTTTGAATTTCAAGAGATGGCAGCAAAAGATGTTATTTTACTTAACTACCTTGAACCTTGCGAGGTTCTTGACTGAGTCTCCTCCTACACTTGCTGAAGGGGCTGATGCTCAAGCAGTGAGTGCACTTGATGCTTGGAAACATTCCGAGTATCTATGCCGTAACTATGTGTTGAATGGGCTTGAGGATACTTTGTATAACGTGTATTGCAAAATAACGACTGCCAAAGACCTATGGGAGTCGTTAGAACGCAAATATAAGACGGAGGATGCCGGCACGAAGAAATTTGTTGTCACCCGTTTCTTGGACTATAAAATGGTTGATTCCAAGACTGTGATCAGTCAAGTCCAGGAGTTACAGGTTATACTAAGTGACATTGCCTCCGAAGGAATGGTTCTTAGTGAAACATTTCAAGTGGCTGCCATGGTTGAAAAATTGCCTCCTAGTTGGTCGGATTTTAAAAATTATCTTAAACATAAACGAAAGGAGATGACAATTGAAGACCTAGTGGTTCGCCTTCGAATTGAGGAGGACAACCGTATGGCCCACAAGGGGACTCAAGTTCAACCACTTGCTAAGGCAAACTTGGTTGAACATGGTCAATCCTCCCGGGGAGGAAAAAGGTTTAATAACAAGAACCGAGGCAAGGGTAAGGCTGTGGATCTTGGGCCCCGAAAGGGTGGTGTGAAGAAGAAGGTGGCTCCCTTCAAAGGGAAATGTTACAATTGTGGTGAAGCCGGTCACCGGGCCGATCAATGTAAGGCACCAAAACGTGACAATGCAATGATGATAGATGATGGGATGCCTCTTGTTGCCATGATCTCGGATCTTACATCAATGAAAGAAGAGGTGAATATGGTATCTAACAACCCTAAAGGTTGGTGGGTGGATACCGGGGCTACTCGCCATGTTTGTCCCGATAAAACTCTCTTTAATACGTTTAAAGAGTTGAAGGGTGATGATAAGCTGTACATGGGAAATGCAGCAACAGCCGACATCAAGGGTGAAGGTGAAGTGATCTTGAAATGGACTTCGGGGAAGGAGCTCACTTTAAGCAATGTTCTTTATGTTCCGGATCTGCGCAAAAGTCTTGTATCCGGGTGGTTGCTAAACAAGTTTGGCTTTAAATTAGTTTTTGAAAGTGATAATTTTGTTTTGTCAAAACGTGGAATGTTTATTGGAAAGGGCTATGCCCAAAATGGTATGTTCAAACTTAATGTAACTGCTATTAAGAAAGATATGAATAAAACTACTTCTTCTGCTTACATGATTGAGTCTTGTGATTTATGGCATGGTCGTCTTGGTCATGTTAATTTTAATTCAATACGTCGATTGGTTAAATTAGATCATATTCCATCTTTTTCTTTCGAATCAAACTCAAAATGTAAAACGTGTGTTGAAGCCAAACAAACAAGATCATCGTTTAAATCGGTTGAAAGAATAACCGAGCCCTTGGGCTTGATTCACACTGATGTGTGTGATTTTAAGTCAATTCCCACACGTGGTGGAAATAAATATTTCATCACCTTTATTGATGATTGTACAAGATATTGCTGTGTATATCTGCTAAAAAGTAAGGATGAAGCAATAGACAAATTTGTTTTGTACAAAACTAAAGTTGAAAATCAACTTAACAGGAAGATTAAAATCTTAAGGAGTGACCGAGGCGGTGAATATGTTTCACCGTTTGCTGAATTCTGTGCTCAAAATGGAATAATCCATGAGTATACTGCTCCTTATTCTCCACAACAAAATGGCATTGCAGAACGAAAGAATCGTACCCTTAAAGAAATGATGAATGCCATGTTGTTAAGTTCTGGGTTGAGCAAGGATATGTGGGGGGAGGCTGTTTTGTCAGCTACTTATCTTTTGAACAAAATTCCTTTCAAGAATAAGGATGTTACACCTTACGAGTTGTGGATGGGTAGAAAACCATCTTACAAATTCTTGAAAGTGTGGGGGTGTTTAGCCAAAGTGGTAGTGCCACCACCTAAGGTTCAAAAGATAGGACCCAAAACTGTGGATTGTGTATTCATAGGCTATGCCGAACATAGTAAGGCATACCGATTTCTTGTACATGAGTCGAAGAATCATGAGATACACAAAGACACGATAATGGAGTCGATTAATGCATCTTTCTTTGAAGATGTGTTTCCTTGTTTATCTCAGGATCATGCAAGTTCATCAAAACCGATTGATGAGATTGTTTATGGAAAAGAACAATCAGAGGTTGAAGAGGTAGAGCTAAGAAGAAGCAAAAGGCAAAGGATTGAAAAGTCGTTTGGCCCTGAATTTCTTACCTATATGGTTGAAGGTGAGCCTAAAACCTACCAAGAAGCTGTAACCTCTTCAGAAGGACCTCAATGGAAAGAAGCCATCAAAAATGAAATAGATTCTATCTTGCAGAATCATACTTGGGAGCTAGTAGATCTTCCAACTGGTTGTAAACCACTTGGATATCGGTGGATATTCAAGAGGAAGATGAAAGCTGATGGCTCAATTGATAAGTACAAGGCAAGGCTAGTGATCAAAGGGTATAGACAAAAGGAAGGTCTAGATTACTTTGACACTTACTCGCCTGTCACTAGAATAACCTCTATAAGGTTAGTGCTTGCAATTGCTGCTTTGCGGAATTTAGAAGTACATCAGATGGATGTAAAAACCGCATTTCTAAATGGGGATTTAGAAGAGGAAATCTATATGGAGCAACCTGAGGGTTTCTCTGCTCCTGGCCAGGAGGGAAAAGTATGCAAACTTGTCAAGTCTTTGTATGGCTTGAAGCAAGCTCCAAAACAATGGCACCAAAAGTTTGATCAAGCCATGCTTGATTCTGGTTTCAAGATCAATGAGTGCGACAAGTGTGTATATGTGAAAGATACACCAAGGGGTTATGTGATGCTATGCCTTTATGTAGATGACATGCTTATCATTGGAAGTGATGATAACATGATTAGGTCTACAAAACATATGTTGAAAGCGAGATTCGACATGAAAGACATGGGCTTAGCTGATGTGATTCTTGGAGTAAAGATCATTAGAACCAAAAATGGTCTCGTGTTAAGTCAATCTCATTATGTGGATAAGATCCTTGGAAATTTTAACGCAGAGGATACTAGTGTTGCTCGGACTCCAGTTGATACCTCACATCATCTCTCTAAGAATAGAGGAGAGGGTGTTGCTCAACTGGAGTACTCAAGGATTATTGGCAGTCTTATGTATCTCATGACTTGTACCCGACCAGACCTTGCATATGCTGTGAGTAGGCTAAGCAGGTACACTAGCAATCCAAGCTCTGAACATTGGAAGGCTATGACAAGGCTTCTAAGGTACTTGAGATACACAAGAAACTATGGACTGTATTATGGTCAAGATCCAGCTGTTGTGGAAGGATATACTGATGCAAATTGGATATCCGATATAAAAGATTCCAAATCCACTAGTGGTTATGTGTTTACCCTTGGGGGAGCGGCTATAGCTTGGAAGTCATCCAAGCAAACTGTTATAGCCAGATCAACAATGGAATCGGAATTTATCGCTTTAGATAAAGCTGGAGAAGAGGCGGAATGGCTACGTCAGTTCTTGGAATATGTTCCAGGATGGCCAAAGCCAGTGACGGCTGTTTGTATACATTGTGATTGCCAATCAGCAATTGGTAGAGCTCAAAGTACAATGTATAATGGCAAATCAAGACATATAAGACGTAGACACAATACGATACGACAACTACTCTCAACTGGAGTTATTACTATTGACTATGTGAAGTCAAAAGATAACATTGCGGATCCGTTGACAAAAGGCTTAAGCAGAGAGTTAGTATACAAGTCGTCGAGAGGAATGGGACTAAAGCCCTTGGAGTAAGTGTGTATGAAGGAAAACCTATCCTAGAAGATTGGAGATCCCAAGATCTAGGATCAATAGGACAACCTAATTGTACAAACTAAGGTCACTGTGGGGGAGTACCCCAAAATCATAAAATAGAAATTGAACATTTCCTAGTCCATTCCTAAATTTAATTAGTGACAGCAAAGAAGGTTAAGCCTATGGCTTTTAATGACTTGTGTGAAGCCACCTATGTGAGAGAGAAGTGGGGTCGCTTCGAATGGATTTGTTGGGGCACAAATCCTAGAGCTCTTGCAGAACCAGGCTAGTGGTCCATGACCATAACGGACACAACAATGAGGGGCTAGCCAGATCAAGGAGAATGTTGCGTGAAGTGTAATAACGTCTACAGAAGAAGGGGTTAGTTCAAAGACATCGAGTCTACTAATCGCTAGGAGACTAAGTGTGCTTCACAAAGGAAGGTTCAAAGAGAATATCTACCTATCCTGCAACATTCAACTGCTGAAACTATATCTTGATGCTTGAGTGCAAAGATCGATCTCCATTCATGTGGGGGATTGTTGGAAGTTTAGTGAGAAAAATATGATTTCTCACTCATTTTGGGACATTAATAATTAATTGTATTTGTTGCAATTAATTACCAAACCATTTCGTATGTGTTCTCCTAAGTGAGAGGAACACAACGAACTAAACCGTGTTCAAAATGGAGCTAAGATGAATGAGATATCGATGCTCAAAGTTGTGTGGTTGAAACACAAAAGCTGTGAAAAATCTGAGTGGAAGTTGTTGTCCCACATTGGTGGAAGGATAAACTATAAATTAGTTTATAAGTGGGACTTTTCAAGGGATTGTGTTCCCACATATGTTGAGGGACACCCAAGGCCAAGCACAAGGGTGCGAAGCACCCAACGCGCACGCGCACGGGCACGGGCACGGGCTCGGGCGATGGGCGCAATGTGGCGTTTTGATGGCGCACTTTGCACTTCGCACGCTTGAGAGCCGTCTAAATATTTTTGAAGTGTTGTCTGACTGTTGGACTTTCGTAACAGATAGTCTGTTCGCTTTCGTAACAGACAGTCAGTTCGCTTTCCTATTAATAACTTAGGGATGCTCCAGTTCCTAACTGCCACAGAGTTCACAGCATATATACAAGACCTGGTGTCTTGTGCAGAAGATGAACCCCAGTTTTTTTTTTTCATGTTCCACAACACACAGAAAGAACAATTTCCAGCTTTCTCGCAACTTCGTGCTCTCGTTTCAGGTAGTGGTTTCGGGTGCTAGGCTAACTCCGGCAGTACTCCTGCTCCGGCTGTTGTACCCTGGGAGACAGACGGGATTCACCTGGGTGGCCCGAAATCTGTTTTAAGGGACCTCTGTTCAACAGAAATCCTCAGCCATTGTTCTGTTTCTTTTGTTTATTTGTTGTTTCTTAACATCATGTATTCTGCTTGTTTAGTTTCTTTTGTATTGTAATCAAAGTTCTTTATCGATAAAACAATTATTTTTTTTTGTGAACGATGTCCCTACATTTTTTTCATTCCTACAACTGGTGTTTTAAACCCGGACATAACTTTGGGGGGAGGAGGGGATCTGACCGGATTTTCAAACTTTTTTATATTATATATATTTCTTTTAAAATCAAAATTTTCTTAGTCCTTTATTATCCGATAAGTCATATTTTATTTTCTTTAAATCTTTATATTATGTTATTAATGCAAATTTACACTAAAACATAAAGTATTTTATATTTTATTTTGTAACTAATATATGTATATGTTTAAAATTTTATACTATTTATAAAATCATCCGATTCTTAAAATCGGATAGACCAGTGAACCTAGTAATACGATCGGTTCGCTCTCTACTCCGGTTTTTAAACATTACCTACAACTAATGCAATATGTTTTCCTCGGCTCATATATATATACATGTGATCGATGTATCATTGTGTGTGAGTGGATGCCCAAAATCAAAAGTTTCTTATTCATTTAATATCCGATAAGTCATATTTTATTTTTTTAAATCTTTATATTTTGTTATAAATGCAAATTTACATTGAAACAATGTTTCAAGTATATTATATTTTATTTTGTAACTAATATATGTTTATATTTTTAATTTTTATACATTATAATATAATCTGATTCTTAAATCTGGATAGACCAATGAACCTAGTAATACGATCAGTTTGCTTTCTACTCCGGTTTTTAAACATTACCTACAACTAATATAATATATTTTCCTCGTGTTGCATATATAAATGCAATCGATGTATCTGTGTGTGAGTGGATGCTAACGAGCCGATAGAAACCCTTGATTTCTTTCCTATTTTTTGGCGGTGACCCAATGCTAAGTATGGATAAATTACCTATGAGTCTTCAACTTTTTTCTCTTTAGTTTTTAGTCTTTTCTTATTTCAGCTAACATATACGTCTGTAACTAAAATTTTCATCGGTGAAGGTCTTTTTCTAGTAGCGTTTATTTTTTAGTAAGTCGTATGTTTATACCCTTTAAACCGGATATTAATTAATTTATATTTCAAAACAAGAATAACTATACCAAATTTAGTATATTTTAAATTTACTTCCAATACTAACTCCACTTGATTTAAACGTCAAAGGCTAAATTACGTGTTGCTCCGGTGGTCTTGCCCTAAGTCGAGCGCAAGTTGGTCTGGTGACCGTATGCCTAACAACCTCATGAAAATGAGTACAACCAATGTATTTGATATCAATGAATCCATTGATGCCAAGTTGTAAAATGAAGTTGGGTGACATCGGTTAAATTAGCTAAATAAGGAATGTTTGTGTGGAAAATGAATACTACGTAACGACGCAAGTTCCCACGTTTATTGATTTTTTTAAAAGATACGGTTTGATCCTTTTATTTTTCTTTTTAAAAAAACTCGTTTGATTAATCCAGATAAAATTTTAAGAAGTGTAATTAATTGATACATTGATTATCAAAAACTAAGTCTGTATGAGATGTATTGTAGTTGTGTGAAGGTAAAAAGATATGAAATTTAAAACTTAAGGCCCCACTACATAAAAACATTAGGTAAATCGTATTTTGCGTGACCATGTGATGTTCAAAATGTTATGGTAAGAAACTAAACAATATTCAAATCTAATATCTTTGTCAAAAGTGAATCAAACACACTAACAACTGTCACGTTTTTTTTTTCTCTGCGTAACACATCAATGCCACAGCATATTTTTTATTTTTTTTCTCCGGTTGTACGAGGTGTCATCCTAATTTTTTTTTGTTTCCTTATTTTCTTCTCCAAAACAGTAAAAATGAGGGTGGTGTGGAGTTTGGTGGTGTTTTTCACCGGGTGGGGTGTTTTAGGGGTCACCAGGTTCCGCCGTGGGGGGAGGTTTGGGGCAACCTCTTCTGGTGCCAACTCCGTACGTCCCGATTAAGGTACATACATTTTACTAGTCTTTCAAAAAACTTTATCTACCCAAATATTAAAAGATTATCTTTTTTCCCCATTATATAATATGTTTCCGGGTGTAAAATCATCATCATAAAGCTAGCTTTCATTCCTACTTCCTAGTGTAAAGAAAATTCGAATTAAAGTGTGAAAAGGGTCTTCTTTCTTTTAAGATTATGCTAGAAAAAGAATGGTTTTGCAAGTTGTATAAAGTGATAAGATGGGTAGGTATAGTGTTACAAAAAAAATATGTCCCCTTTATTGAAATTTTAAGACCATTGTATCTTTGGGAATTATTATTGGAATTTCTCTTTTAAAATGTAAACTTCAAACCAACATAATTTACTTAGTAATTTTCAAATTTTGTATAAGAACTTTATTTTAGTATTGATAATTATAAGAACTTTATCTTATGTTTTGCTAAATATCACTCAACCTAATTTTTGTATACTGAAGTTCATCAACTAATAAAAAGTACATGAAAAAGTCATAAAACATTTTTTATATCTTAAAATCCTAAAGTTATATATAATGCACGCAATTGGAATATTCTTTTTAAATAAAGACTTATTAATTATTATATTGTTTAAAAAAGACATTATTTAAAAAAAAACAAATAACTTTTATTTTACATAAGTTTGAAGGCTTTAACATACAAACTAGTTTAGTGACTTTATCATTTATTTTTTACAAGTTGAGTGACTTTTAATATAACAAAGTTAAATAAAAAATATATTGGCTTTTAATAATGTTAAGACATAAAAATATGGATGTCTTTATAGATCTAAAACGAATCCGTTGGTGTAGATAAATTTCTATTTTAATAAATAGAAATAACTCCTCAAATCATTAAGTTTGAAACAAATTCCGTAATTAAAATTTTCCTATTATTGTAGTTGCTCTTTCTTTTTGACTAGTTTGAAAGTTTTTTTCATATCACAACAGTCTTTTGTTCAACATATTTTATTTAAAGAAATCAGCAACCTTCAATGCAAAATTTAAATTCAAAAACTTAAGGGTGTTATTTGAAAATGATTATGATCTAGTCAGTTTGATTTTGAAATCTTTTACCCCCAAAATTTCATATGAACGTTTAGACGGTTTTAAAATGTTGGCCAAATCACAGGATAAACTTCGGAAGTAAAAATTATAAAAACAATTATATGTTAATACAAATATTATAGTTGAGTTTATAATAGTGTTTTAAAAACCAATCCAGAAAAATGAGTTGATTTCAAATGAGTTTTTTTTCTCCTAAAAATAACCAACATCATTTACCACTAACCCATTACTAAAAACATTAAAAAGATAATTGTCCGCTACTATGACCACTAGAACTTCAAACCTAATTAAAAAAGACAACTGCTAGTCGATCGAGTTAACTTATATGTGTTGTGCGTTAATTATGATCTAAAAAAATTAAATTTAACATGAAATGAGCTATTATTTATTACATTCGTCAAACAAGCCTTAAATAGGAGCTTGCACGCATTTGGAGACTAGTCAATATTCAATGGGCACTAGTTAGACCCGAATAAAAAAAAAGTCTATTTTGATGTCATTAAAAAAAGAAAAACGACTAGGGTTTTCGAGGATCTCGAATTACAACATGTGGCTTTGGGCAAAGGGATTCATAAAAGCTCTCAAACACCTAGAAACTCCTTCATCATTCCTAAATCTCATATTGAAATATAAAGATACAAGATTGCATCGCTTTCAAGGGCCATGGGTTAGATTTGAATAAGTATTGATGACATATGTTCTCATTCTTGCGATTCGTTTGTGTAGAATGGTTGAAAGATATCTTACCATCATGCTTGCCACCTAATAATCCTCCATGTTCGAATAACACTTTGTGATCACGATCGGGATTATGACTTGCTTAATTATGTTTGTTTACTTTGATTGATGATTGTTTTGAATGTTTGGATTTATATTAAACTATGACACATGCATCCATACCGATGTTTGCATTTCTATGTTAAAACTAGATATTTCTATCGTAATCGAGTTAACAAGTGGTAACATACACAACTTTATTGAATCATATTAATGTTTAAACCTATAAATAGTTGTAATCATTATCATGTGGATGCTAGTTTATATGTGTTTGATTTCACGTTAATACGATAGACAGTCTATTATACGCCCCATATTCATGCCTAGTACAATCAGAACTTGCCTATTTAAAGAACAAGCGTTTTATAATAAATAGATTAGTTTCTAGGTTAGATGTAAAATTTGAACTATGTGACGTCTATGTAGCCAAATCAATATTGTTAATATCAATTAAGTTTCAAAATCCATAGCCATACCTAAAACTAAAAATGGTCGTTTGTTTCTTGTATTTGCAATTCATTGTTTCATTCTCGCGTTCTTATATTTCTCTTTTGTTTCTTGTCTTCTTAAATTTAGTATTTAAATCGATATTCTATAAAACTTTTTCGATTAACTGATTTAATAATCATAATGTGTTAGAGTAACCATATGCTTCTTATGTATATGATACCCTTCTTATTCAAGTTATATAGATTATTTAGATATTTGCATGGCTTAACGATAGTCATCATTTACCATCAGGTTAACCATCAATGTGCCTTCCGCATGTGTGCCATACAATATATATATCACTCCACCAAGAGGGCCATACCAGGGGTAGACCCAGGAATATTTTCCTCCAGATTTGGTTTTTTTTCAATGCTCGAGTTTACCTCAACTTAAAGTTGGAAATTTTGGTTTAGGTTGATTTAGGTCATTTAAATAAAAGTTGATTGGTTTATGTTTGAAACGTTCTCAATAAAGATGTTTTAAAACATTTTTTTAGGAACACCATTCATTTGAAAAACTAAAAAATAAAAAAAACTTAAATAGTTAAATTACAACACTTAGTACCATAAATATGTGGCCATATAAGGAATATGATCAGATCACACTCAACACTTCAATTGGAATATGCAACATATAAAATAATCATAGAAATTCATAATAAACAAATTAAAAAAAAAACCCAATGTCTTGATTTCTAGCCGCACGAAGCACCGACACAGGAATTGCGATTTGCTAATCTTCAGCAAAAGTTGTTAAAATTTTCTCCGTAAACGGCAATTCGTAAGTAGCATCTCTTCAATTAGGGGTATTTTTAGGTGAACTTTTAGAAATAATTATAGAACGATAAATTGGCAATGAGTTAATGAAAAAATAAAATTTGGCTTTTAAATTAAATATACACACTTAATAGGTTTAATTAAAAAATAAACTTAATTGGCTATTAGCTTTTGGACGTATTAATTTTATCAAAAACGAGCTCTTAATTTAATTGTTAGTGGAACCAAGATTTAGAAAAAGTTTATTTGGGTTATGGGTCGTAACGTTTTTCCTAAAGGTTGACATATATAAAAACACGGGGTCAAATCAAAAATCATTAAAACATATTACATATACAAAAAAATTCAACGGGGGTAAGTTGACTCCTCCCTCTCCTTACCATGTCCGCCCTTGGCGATGCGCCCTAGAACCCTCACGGTCTAGTGGGCTTCGTAACATAGAACTCCCAAGGTTCTTAGGTGCCAAAATCATAATGGTACTGAACATGTATCTATGTGTCCACTTTTAACTCGTATCAATAAATTCAATTAAATTAAAATGGCTCCATGACAAATCACATAAAGAGTAAATACAAAGCAGTTGCATTCTATTTCTTAAGACTTGTTTTAATAGTTGTAGCTAGTCTCGTTCTAATTCCTTTTAAAGCTTTCCTTTTGGTTAAATCAAATCATACAAAAAAATTAACTTTTGTGTTATATTCATCAAGTATTTAGCTCCCGTTTTGTTTGACTAAACGGCCGTTGATAACTATATAATAAACTCCCCCAGAAGATAATGTTGTATATTTCTTGCAAACGATAACGTCGGATGCACGTCTTTGTATAACTATGGTTCTTTCAAGAAAACATAAGTATAGTAATATTGTTGTCATAATGTCATCCAAAGTATAACATAGAAAACTGAGCAAACATATAGAGAGGATAACAAGTTATGTTTTAAAGTTACTTATTTGTGACTCGTACCCAATTTATTTTCAAAATCAATGGCATGAAACTTAATAACATCTCGTATATCGAACCAGGCAAATTTTCAGATTTTGGGTGTTTTGAACTCTAGTGACCTTAACACACGCGCGGATGTATTGTTACTATTTATGTTTTAAGCGTCTATCTCGTATTATTAAAGACTTATATTATACTATATCATGTGCGGTGGGACACACAGATCTCTATTCTTTTAACATTATAAACCTCCGACGCTAAATAAAAAGCAAAAAGAGGGAGTCCAAAGACTAGGTCCGTGTGATGGTAACCATAGATGCACTATTGATTATCGAGGAACTTGCCGATTTCACATTGGCGACTTT
Organism: Flaveria sonorensis; assembly: GCA_025506505.1. Taxonomy (NCBI): domain Eukaryota; kingdom Viridiplantae; phylum Streptophyta; class Magnoliopsida; order Asterales; family Asteraceae; genus Flaveria; species Flaveria sonorensis. The sequence goes on from CM046425.1 coordinate 3,980,882, forward strand.
GTCAAAGCTTTATAAATTGAATGGAAAATGGCAACCCACGTACTCTAGCTTCTATATTAACATATTACATATTGTTAATTATATAATTAGATTAGTATTAAATTAATACTGGACTACCTAAAGTTCACATATTAGTATTACATACATTAAATTGTTATTTTGTTATTATATTATATAATTATCTTCCAATTTTCAGAAAAACTTTCTCTGGCTTCTCCTACGGTGATATATATAATGTGGGCCACCTTTGGAAGTCAACTCATGTCCGAACTTTTTGTATAGATAAAACCCGAATGAGAGAAAGTTTATTATAGTTTTAATCAAAACAAAAATTGTTTAATTGAAGAAGAAGAATACTAAATAAAATTAGTGTAACAATGATTGAATACTATGCGTTACCTTCACATGTGATAGAACAAATTGAGGTCAAATACTCAAATCCAAAGGTGTTAAGAGGTTGAAAGCATGGTGCATGCCTATAAATTCACTATCTTTTTCAAAAACTCGTTGCAAAAGTTTCGCACTTTGAATTTGTGTCAAGTTTTGGTGTGTGTGGGGAGGGGGAGGTTAATTGGGAGTCACCTCATGGCATAACGTGATTGTAGAAGTCAAGCAACACGCAAGACAAAAGCCAAAATATTATGTACATTCCGGCAAATGTTTAGATAAACCGAGGTGAAACAAAGCTTATTATCATATATCAAAAAGTTATCATCAAAATTACAATAGAGTTTGTATTTAGTTATTTAAAATGATCGATTAGTAAAGCCTAATATTGAGTTTGGTCAAAGTATCCAACACGTTAACTAGCTATGAGTCAACTATTCAAGATATCAATCCCTTGTCAAGTCATCATTCTCCCTTGTTAGATAAGAGCTCGTCCGATGAGTTATTGGAGTATGGAGTTGCCGTTGAACGACCATATTGTTTACTTTATCTACTTCTATAAATCCTTTCACAGGCTTTTGATATTGTTGGAAATGTGAATTAAACTTCAGGGGTTGAATATGTCATTTACTCAAAGTGTTACTTCTTGGGTTATTATATCTATTAATAACTACAGGGACTAAACGTGTTAATGTTTTGATTTTGGGTGTTAGTTGTAATATAGTTGTTAGAGGTTGTTAACTTCGGAAGTAATATGTTAGCTTCGGAAGTTTTGAGTTTTGCTTCGGAAGATATATATCGGAAGATATATATAGGAGTTGTGAGTTGATCATTAGTAGATATAATTCTTGATTCTTGTTCTTCATTGTATTCTTTTCTTCATAATAAGATTTGAGAGTTCTTGTTATTGATTCACGAGTAATTTCGATTTATTATTCATCAATTGGTATCAAAGCCAAGGCTACGGCTTGAAATCGAAATTCAGCGATCGAAATCATGAAGGGCAATCGAAATCAATCAAGGGTGAAATTGCTTGATTGGAAGAATTCCAGTGAACATCATGGTGTCTACTAAGTTCGAATTGGAGAAATTCGATGGTAGAAATGATTTCGGATTATGGAGGTTGAAGATGAGGGCCCTGTTTGTGCATCAGGGAGTTGTAGATGCTTTGAATGGCGGTGAGGCGGTGATCACTGTAAACACAACTCCTGAAAAGGCACTAGAGATTCAACAAAAGTGGAAAGAGATGATGGAAAAGGCACACAGTACAATCATCTTGAGTTTGGGAGACCGGGTGTTAAGGGAGGTCTCGAAAGAGCCAACTGCTGCTGGAGTTTAGGTGAAATTGGAAGGTCTTTACATGACAAAGTCATTGGCCAATCGTCTGTACTTAAAGAAGAGGTTGTATATGTTTCATATGACCGCAGGCAAAACAATTGAAGATCATACGATGAATTCAATAAGTTGATACTGGATCTAGGCAACATTGATGTTACTTTAGATGAGGAAGATCAAGCTGTGATATTCTTGACTTCTTTGCCCCAGTCATATGAGCACTTTGTTGATACCCTTATGTATGGATGAGAGACATTAACAATGGATGAGGTATTGTCAGCTGTTAACTCAAGAGAGTTAAAGAAAAGATCAGAAAACCAAGAAGAAACAAGCAGCAGTGGACTCCTAGTCAAAGGAAGGTCTGAACAAATAGTAGGTTCAAGGGCCAACACAGGTCAAAGTCCAAGTTCAAAAGAAGATGCTATATCTGTCAATCTGAGAAGCATCTCAAGAGGGAATGTCTAGAAAGAAAGAACAAGAAAAATGAAAGTCATGGATATAAGAACCGAGGCATTTCATCCCCAGAACCATCATCAGACGGGTATGAAAGTTCTGAGGTGTTAGTGGTGTCTCAGGGAGTTGATAATGGGTCATGGATAATGGACTCAGGGTGCTCATATCACATGATTCCTCATAAAGATCACTTCAAAGATTTAAAGATAGAAGATCTTGGTGAAGTGAAAATAGGAGATGATAGAGCATGCAGAATTCAAGGCTATGGTTCAATAGTCCTGAGTATGAACAATGGCACCACAGTGGAATTGCAAAATGTAAGGTATATTCTTGAACTAACTAAGAACTCGATTTCATTAGGAACCTTTGAAAAGGCTGGGTATAGTGTTAGTTTGAGAAATGGCAAGGCTAAAGTCATTAAAGGTTTTATGGTAGTGTTAACTGGGTCTAGGACTGGTAATAACCTGTATCTACTAGATGGTCATAGTAGCCTTGTGTCTATGGTGGCAGCTAAGACTAAAAATCTATCTATGTTGTGGCATAGAAGATTAAGCCATATGAGTGGTCAGGGTCTAGCTGAGTTAATCAAACAAGATGTAGTCAATGGTTTAAAAGGATGTGAGTTTGGGTTCTGTGAACATTGCATAATGGGTAAATCTCATAGAGTAAAATTCACTAAAGAAAAACATTGTACTAAGGGTATCTTAGAATATGTTCATGCTGATTTATGGGTACCTACTCAGACTGCATCTTTAAGTGGAGGTCAATATTTCTTGTCAATAATTGATGACTACTCTAGAAGAATTTGGGTGTTCATTCTGAAGCATAAGAATGAAACATTTGCAAAGTTTAAGGAGTGGAAAACCATGATAGAAACTCAGACTGGAAAGAAAGTAAGAAAACTGAGAACAGACAATGGTTTAGAGTTTTGCAATGCTGAGTTTAATCAGTTATGTAAAGAACAAGGTTTGACAAGACACCTGACAGTTCCTGGTACCCCTCAACAGAACGGGTTAGTTAAGAGGATGAATAGGACATTACTTGATAAAGTAAGATGCATGTTACATGAGTCGGGGCTGCTTAAGAAATTTTGGGCAGAGGCATTGAGCATAGCAACATACTTGATTAACAAATCACCATCATCAGCATTAAACATGATGGTTCCTATGGAGAAATGGTCAGGTGTTAAAGTTGACTACAACAACTTAAAAGTGTTTGGTTCTCTGGCCTATGCTCATGTTAGAAATGATAAACTTGAGCCTAGGGTTGTCAAATGCATATTTCTTGGGGTACTCACATGAGGTAAAAGGATATAGGTTGTGGTCAATGGAGAAAGAAGGGGTGAAAGTACTGGTAAGCAGAGATGTAACCTTTAATGAGGAACTATTATATAAGGACCTATTGAAGAATGCAGGTAATAGTAGTGAAAGTATTGGTGATCATGAGGTTATACTTGAGGTGGAGAATGATGAGTCAAGAGAAGACTCAATACCTGGTTCATCTGGCAACGACAAGTCAGGTGGTAACTCTGATGGCAATGCCGAAGGAGTTACAACACAGGGACCATCTAGTTCTGTTTCATATAGCTTAGCTAAGAATAGAACTAGAAGGACTATCATTCCTCCGGTTAGATATAGATCAAGTAATACTGAAGATTTTTCTGCATTTATGTTTATGTCTGCACAGCAAGAGAGCATGATAAAGCCTTTATCATTCCATGAAGTTGTGAGATCAGTGGATAAGGAAAGATGGATTGAGGCTATGAAGGATGAAATGAACTCTCTTGTATGAGAATAAGACATGGGTCCTTGTTGATAAGCCTAAGGACAAAAGGTTACTGACTGCAAATGGTTGTACAAGTTGAAGGAGGGTGTGCAGGGTGAACCACCCAGGTTTAAAGCAAGACTTGTTACAAAGGGGTTCACACAAAAGGCGGGTATGGATTACAATGAAATCTTCTCACCAGTTGTTAAACATACATCCATTAGGTTGTTATTAGCGTTAACTGCTCAATTTGATTATGAATTGGAGCAATTAGATGTTAAAACAGCATTCCTACATGGATCATTGGATGAGATCATCTATATGAGGCAACCACCTGGGTTTGAGGTTGTGACATCCGGTAACTTTCCGTTACCAAACTCCGTTAGTTTCGTTAAGTCTTGCATACACGTGTCGTGAGCACACACTAGTTGTCGTTAAACGTTGGTGACTTAATAATAATTAATAATGTTAAACAATAATTTCTATGTTGATTATTAGTTGTGATTATGTGATTTAAATGTTTATTGTGAATTTTATCGCGTAACGTGGAACGCGTGTATTTATTTCGTGTGTTTTGTGGCAAATGGAAATTATGCATGATTATTATTTGTGACTAATGATAATTGTGTTTAGTAGTTAAAAATTGTTTAAAAACTATTCAAAGAGTCTAATTTTTATAAAATACAAAATGCAAGGGTTTAAAGGGTAATTATGCAAAGTTATATTGTTTAAAACACAAAACCCAACCCTAATCCCACCCATTCGGCCGCGACCCTCATTCCCACACCCTCACCATCGCGAATTCAGCAAGAACAATCCTACACCATTCGAATTTGATCGATTTCAAGGGTCACAACAAGTTAGAATCATCAATTGCAAGCCATTACACGTTTAAAGGTTAGATTGTTACATGTTTTTGATGATTTTTCATGTTGGCCGAAAGTTCCATTCGAAATCTGCAATTGATGGTCGATTGATGCTTGTTTGTTGTTGCTAATGTGTTTGTTAGGTAGATTACATGTTAATTAACGTCAAGTATGCAATAAAGGTTGGATTTTTACAAGTTCTTATGAGATTTACATTAGGGCCGAAACCCTAGTTCGAAACTTGCAATTGGAGGCCGATTTCTTGATGTTGGTTGGTGTTATTACGTTAGTTGGATTGTATATATGCTAGTTAACGTCGATTATGCAAGAAAGCTATGATTTTGATTCATGGTTCATAGGTTACTAAGAATAGTAACTTTATTTTGCATGAATTGATGATTTGATGATGTATGAATGTTATGGATGTGTTTGTGATGATGATTAGATGCTGAGTTGATGATATGAACAATTGAAAATCAAGAAGATGTTTTATAGTTCATACATTGCTAAAAATAGTAACTTTTAGTGTTGAATGTTGATGAATCATGATGATTAGGTGTTATTGATCATGTTTAGATGTTGTCATGGACTTGAATTGGTATGTAAATGATGAATCCATGAATGTCTTGGGTGTTTGATGAAATTGGGATGTACTTTCCCAAAAGGGAAACTTTATTTGTGCAAATTCTTGAATTGGATGAATTGAGCATGTTTGGGATATTAGGACCATTCTAGTGTGTTCATGGATGGTTTCTAAGGTGATTAAATGTGTTGTTTAGGTTATATGAATGTTGATTTGGTTTGTTACCTGTTTGGCCTGTTTGTGGAAAAATCATGGTATGAGTTATATAGGTAAGCTAGGACTTTTGTGGATTGATGATTGATTAAGAATGAACATTTTAGATGTTATGAGCATGATAATAGTTGAGATTCGCATGACTTGTATGATATCTAGTTGTATGATGATCTAGTTGGTACATGTGATTAATGAAGTGTTATATGTAATCAGTTTGTATGTTAATCATGTGTAATGTACTGTTATGCTTGTTTGAATGAAATTTCACCTACAACGGGTCAAACGGGTCAACTGGGTCAAATGTGTCTTGTCTTTCTTAAACCTTGAGTTTCTTGGTTTGTAGAGCACTTAGGGTTTCATATTGATTCTGTGTACACGTACTTATGTACTCATGTGTTCTAAGTGACCTTTGAAGGTTGTCTTTCCCCTCTTTCTTTCAAGTTAAGCTCTAAGTAAATTCTTGCGCGCATCAGGTGAGTTCTTGCCCCACTCATTTTACATAATCTCTTTTGGGGGAGATAGCATACTGTTGATCACAAACGCTTTTATATATGAGTGTGTATAATATTGATATAGTGCTGTTTACCATGGAAAGTCCTCACACTTTCGGATTGTTAATATTGACTAGCGGGGAAATTTTGGGTAGTACTACTGGGTCGGACGAGCCCCACCTGTGTGACTCGAGCTCATACAGGTTCAATTTTGTCCTAACATATATTCGTCACGACCTGGTAAGTCGTGACGGGAGGCACAAACTATCACAGTCAGCTTCAATCGCGAAATCACTATGATTAATATTTTTATGTTAATAGACTAGCTATCTATTGCAATACACTACTTATGATTGAAAATGTTTATCGTTTACCTATTAACGCAAACTCTTGAACTCACCAACCATGTGTTGACTTGTTTAGTATGCTATTCTCAGGTTAAGGTTGCCCGTTGCCTAGGAGCACGCACATCAGCATTGTTGAGTTGTCTACATTTGCCTTGTTTACAAATTTGGGATTATTTTCATATAAACAATTGTGTTTGGGGCGCGTATGTTTTGCGCATTCTCTTTACATACTACTTGTTTTGGGTTTTCTGGTTTTAAAAACGCTTCCGCAGTATTTTAAACGTTAACTCTGGTTTTGTTTATTAATCATATAGAGTCGTTCTTGGTAACTAATGACTGAGATCCTGGTATGTCACGCGCCTCGCGGTAAAACCCGCACGCGGATTTTGAGGGTGTGACAGATTGGTATCAGAGCCATTGGTTATAGGGAACTAGGTTGCATACACACACTAGACTATAACCACACAGTTGTTAGTTACTCATCGCTTACTCTCCTTACTGAATACTCATTGGCATACGCAACACGTACTTCGCAGCATGGCATCGTCGTCCAGGAATTTAGGCAAGAGACCTGCACGATCTGAGTCACCTCCTACTTCTCCCGTACGGATAGGGGATTTAACTGGCCTCGACATCCTTATCCTCCTGGCGAGATAGACTGGGATCAGCCTTTCATACCTCCTGAGCTCGATCCTCCGCGGAACTGGGATTTCTACCCCACCTACATAAACCGTATGGCATATAGAGAGCGCGTACCACCAGTAGCTCCTACACGACCTAGGACTAGGTCATCGACCGCCTCTACTTTGCCTACACTTCCTACCTTGAGCATCCCTCTGGAGCAGGCATTTGCAGCCCTAGTAGCCACACTGGACACAGAGCGACAGCGGATTAGAGGACTCACTGATGAGAACTCTGCATTACGATCTGAGATGCGTCAGCTGCGTTTCCAGGTAGAGATGCTTCAGGAGCGACTTTCGATGGCCATTGGTGGACATCATACGCTGGCAGGCAACGTGGTAGCACTTAGTGGGCACAAGGACGCACAGGATCACCATAACATAGTGATCAATGATAGGTTTGCTGATTTAGAGGCACAGTTAGCAGCACTTCAGGTTGTTGAAGCCCCTGCACCTTTGGTGGACCCTGATGAGGAAGACCCAGAAAAGAACCCGAGGAAGCCCCCGAAGAAGAACCAGTAGAGATGGATGAGGACAGTGATGGATCTGACGTACTGGACTGATTCCACTTTTAAATGACTTAGACTATGTAGTGTTTCTTTTCTTTGAAACCTATGTGGGAAGGGTTGTTTCCCACCCAACTGACAAACTTAAATTTTGACATTGATGGAATATTTTGTGACTCAATTGCAATTTATTTATCTTTGATTATTATTTCTGTTATAAATGTTGTGGTTGTGGTGAATGCATTATTTCTTATTGTTTACTGTACCTTGATGAGATTAATGTGTTGGATGTTACTCATTATTGTAATTGTGAATTTTAAAGTGAAATATGGACGCACGTGGAAGAGGACGTGGGCGTGGTCGTGGACGTGGCGCCGGAGGCCGTGGAGCCGGAGCCATAAACATGACGCCTGCGGAATTGGCGGCATTAATTAACGAACATGTTCAGGCGGCAGTGGCTGCTGCCCAACCGGGACAACCAGCAGGTAAATGATAACAAGAGGTTAAACTAATTATCCTAGTTAATTGCCTAGGATATCTGACTAATGTTTGGGATTGTCAAAACAGGACCACCACCATGTACCTACAAGTCCTTCATGGACTGTAAACCCCATACCTACAGCGGGACGGAAGGAGCTGTAGGGCTTGTAAGGTGGTTTGAGAAGACAGAGTCTGTCTTCGCAAAATGCAACTGCCCGCCTGCTGATCAGGTGAAGTATGCCACCGGGACATTGGAAGGCGCAGCACTTTCCTGGTGGAATGCCCAGGTGCAAATGCTGGGTCAAGCCATGGCCAATGAACTACCTTGGGATGAGTTTAAGGGGATTATGACCGAAGAATACTGCCCCCGAAATGAAGTGCAGAAACTGGAGATTGAGTTCTGGCAACTCAAAATGCAAGGCTCAGAAATTGAAGCCTACACGACCCGTACTCATGAGTTAGCCACTTTATGCCCAGGGATGGTGAATGAAATGCATAAGAGGGTGGAGCATTATATACGGGGATTGGTGCCCAAAATTCAAAGTATGGTAACTGCCTCTAACCCCACTACCATACAACAAGCTATCCGAACAGCCCACAGGCTGACTGATCAAGCAGTCGAGCAAGGTCGATTACCTAAGCGGGGCGCGGTGGCAAGCGTGCCCGACCATAAACGCAAGTGGGATGGTTCAAGCAACAAGGGATCGTCATCCAGCAGCCAATCTCAACCTCAACAACAGCAGCAAAGTCAGCAACAGCAACGGAAGTTCGATAACAATCGAAGCTTCAACCAGGCGACTCCCTCAAATCAAGGACCCGGTGGGTATGGCGGAAGACAGCCGAAGTGCAACCGGTGTAACTACCACCATGTGGGTCGATGTGATAACTTCAAGTGCCAACGTTGTGGGAAGATTGGTCACGCAGCCAAAGACTGTCGGGGTGAACTGATGAGAAAGCCACAACAATCGCAAGACACTCCGAAGGGTTGTTTTGAGTGCGGAAAAGAAGGCCATTACAGACGCAACTGTCCCCAACTTAAGAGGAATGGTAATGGCAACAACAACAATGGAAACAACAGCAATAATAACAATGGCAACAACAATAACAACAACAATGGTAATGGCAACAACAATGGAGGCAATAACAACAATGGAGCCAAAGGAAGAGCCTTCGTCATTGGCTCAGGTGAGGCTCTAAACGATCCTACAACAGTAACTGGTAAATTTTCGGTTAATGGTTGTTTTGCTACCGTATTATTCGATACCGGAGCCGATAGAAGTTTCGTGTCCACTAGGTTCTGTAGTCTTTTAAGTGATATGCCCTCAGCCTTAGAATCTAAATACACCGTGGAGTTAGCTAACGACACAGATTCACGTAACGCATATTCTTAGAGACTGCAAGATAGAGCTTGCTGGTCATACATTCACCATAGATCTCATGCCTGTTACACTAGGAAGTTTTGTGGTAGTAGGCATGGATTGGCTTTCCGATAAACAAGCGGAAGTCATATGCCACGAGAAGATCATACGGATTCCCATTGGTGAAGAAGTCCTTACGGTCAGAGGTGATAGGAGTGGTGCGGTGATAGGCATCATCTCGTTTATGAAAGCACAGAAGTTGTTACGAAAGGGTCGACTGGCCATATTAGCACTCGTCACAGATAAACAGACCGAGGAAAAGAAGATAGAGGATATCCCCGTAGTTCGTGAGTTTCCCGAGGTGTTTCCGGAAGACCTGCCTGGATTACCGCCTCATCGTCAAGTTGAATTCCAGATTGAGTTGACTCCAGGAGCCGCTCCAATTGCGAGAGCACCGTACCGGTTAGCTCCAACGAACTGCAGGAATTATCTGCTCAACTACAAGAACTGTTGGATAAAGGTTTTATCCGACCGAGTTCGTCGCCCTGGGGAGCGCCAGTTCTATTTGTGAAGAAGAAGGATGGTACATTTCGAATGTGCATTGACTATAGGAACTGAACAAGGTTACTATCAAGAATAGATATCCCTTACCTCGTATCGATGATTTGTTTGATCAACTGCAAGGATCAAGCTATTACTCTAAGATTGATCTGAGGTCTGGGTATCATCAGCTGAGAGTTCGAGAAGAGGACATCTCGAAAACTCCTTTCCGTACACGATATGGTCACTATGAATTTTTGGTCATGCCATTTGGGTTGACGAATGCACCAGCAGTATTCATGGACCTCATGAATCGCGTGTGCAAACCCTATCTTGATCAGTTTGTTATCGTCTTTATTGATGATATACTGATATACTCAAGGACCGAGGAAGAACATGGAGAGCACTTACGTTTGATCTTGGAATTACTTAGAGAGGAACAACTGTATGCAAAGTTTTCTAAGTGTGATTTCTGGATACGTGAGGTACAATTCTTGGGTCATATTGTCAACGAGAAGGGAATACATGTTGATCCTGCTAAGATTGAAGCGATAAAGAATTGGTCTGTTCCTAAGACACCAAGTGAGATACGACAATTCCTTGGATTAGCGGGGTATTATCGACGATTCATTGAAGGATTCTCTAAGATTGCACAACCTCTCACAGCCTTGACTCATAAGGGAACAACTACAAATGGGGTGAGAATCAGGAATCTGCTTTCCAGTTGCTGAAACAGAAACTGTGTAGCGCACCAATATTAGCGTTACCGGATGGTAGTGATGACTTCGTAGTCCACTGCGATGCGTCTATTCAAGGACTTGGATGCGTCTTGATGCAGCGGGATAAGGTGATAGCTTACGCCTCTAGACAATTGAAGAATCATGAGAAGAACTATACCACCCATGACTTGGAACTGGGTGCAGTAGTTTTTGCCTTGAAGATCTGGAGACATTACTTGTACGGTACCAAATGCACCATCTACACCGATCACAAGAGTCTTCAGCATATATTTGAGCAAAAGGAGTTGAATATGAGGCAAAGGGCTGGGTAGAATTGCTGAATGACTATGACTGTGCTATTAAGTACCACCCGGGGAAAGCAAATGTAGTTGCTGACGCGCTGAGTAGAAAAGAGACTGCTAAACCTCGACGAGTGCGAGCTCTGCAGCTAACGATTAGTACGCAATTACCTGAACAAATCCGTGATGCTCAAACTAAAGCTCTGAAGGTAGAAAATATGAGTTTAGAAGGGTTACGGGGAATGGAAAAGCAACTAGAAGTAAAGGCGGATGGGATTCGTTATTCATGGATAGACTATGGGTACCTCTACACGGAAATCTGAGAGACTTGGTCATGAGTGAGGCACACAAGTCTAAGTATCTATACATCCTGGATCTGACAAGATGTACACGATTTGAAGGCGCACTATTGGTGGCCTAACATGAAGGCGATGTAGCTACTTATGTGAGCAAGTGTCTGACCTGCTCAAAGGTTAAAGTGGAGTATCAGAAACCATCTGGACTATTACAACAACCCGAGATCCCTATGTGGAAGTGGGATCAGATATCAATGGATTTTATTACTAAGTTACCTCGACTTCTACTGGTTGTGACACAATATGGGTTATCGTGGATAGATTAACAAAGTCTGCTCATTTCCTAGCGATAAAGAAACAGATAAGATGGAGAAATTAACCCGACTCTATTTGAAGGAGATCGTTTCGAGGCATGGAGTACCGATCTCAATTATTTCTGACCGCGATTCTCGTTTCACATCACACTTCTGGCAATCACTGCAGAAATCTTTAGGTACGCGATTGGATATGAGTACTGCTTATCATCCACAGACTGATGGTCAAAGCGAGCGTACTATACAGACTTTGGAGGACATGTTACGTGCTTGTGTGATTGACTTCGGGAATAACTGGGAAGTTCACCTACCATTGGTGGAATTTTCTTACAACAACAGTTATCACACTAGCATAAAGGCGGCACCTTTTGAAGCTTTGTATGGGAGAAAGTGTAGATCACCAGTTTGTTGGGCTGAAATTGGTGATAGTCAATAACGGGTCCTGAGTTAGTACACGAGACTACTGAGAAGATTGTACAAATAAGAACCGCATGGCTGCAGCGCGAGACAGACAGAAAAGCTATGCTGACAAGCGACAGAAACCCCTAGAATTTCAGGTTGGTGACAAAGTCTTATTGAAAGTCTCACCATGGAAAGGCGTGATTCGGTTTGGTAAGCGAGGAAAGCTAAATCCGAGATACGTTGGACCGTTTGAGATAGTGGAAAGAATTGGTCCAGTGGCCTATCGACTAGCCTTACCTGATTCATTGAGTGGAATCCATGATGTATTTCATGTTTCAAATCTAAAGAAATGTTTAACGGATGAAACGATGGTCGTACCACTGGAAGAAGTTCAAGTAGACGAACAGTTACGTTCATTGAGGAACCTGTCGAAGTGATGGATCGTGAGGTGAAAACGCTTAAGCAAAGCAAGATACCCATCGTCAAAGTTCGTTGGAACTCGAGACGTGGACCAGAATTCACGTGGGAATGTGAAGACCAAACGAAGCTTAAGTATCCTCAGCTATTCGAAAAGACGATGCCAGCCGGCGAAGGTACTGATTAAATTTCGGGACGAAATTTCTTTCAACATGGGGATGATGTGACAACTCATCCAAAACTCACACGATTTTGATTTCCTTGTGCCAATGCAGTAGACCAGTGATGGAACACTCACCATGTAATGCAATTTTCGGAACGAAAATTCTTTCAATATGGGGATAATGTGACATCCGGTAATTTTCGGTTACCAAACTCCGTTAGTTCCGTTAAGTCTTGCATACACGTGTCGTGAGCACACACTAGTTGTCGTTGAACGTTGGTGACTTAATAATAATTAATAATGTTAAACAATAATTTATATGTTGATTATTAGTTGTGATTATGTGATTTAAATGTTTATTGTGAATTTTATCGCGTAACGTGGAACGCGTGTATTTATTTCGTGTGTTTTGTGGCAAAAAATTATGCATGATTATTATTTGTGACTAATGATAATTGTGTTTAGTAGTTAAAAATTGTTTAAAAACTATTCAAAGAGTCTAATTTTTATAAAATACAAAATGCAAGGGTTTAAAGGGTAATTATGCAAAGTTATATTGTTTAAAACACAAAACCCAACCCTAATCCCACCCATTCGGCCGCGACCCTCATTCCCACACCCTCACCATCGCGAATTCAGCAAGAACAATCCTACACCATTCGAATTTGATCGATTTCAAGGGTCACAACAAGTTAGAATCATCAATTGCAAGCCATTACACGTTTAAAGGTTAGATTTTACATGTTTTTGATGATTTTTCATGTTGGCCGAAAGTTCCATTCGAAATCTGCAATTGATGGTCTATTGATGCTTGTTTGTTGTTGTAATGTGTTTGTTAGGTAGATTACATGTTAATTAACGTCAAGTATGCAATAAAGGTTGGATTTTTACAAGTTCTTATGGGATTTACATTAGGGCCGAAACCCTAGTTCGAAACTTGCAATTGGAGGCCGATTTCTTGATGTTGGTTGGTGTTATTACGTTAGTTGGATTGTATATATGCTAGTTAACGTCGATTATGCAAGAAAGCTATGATTTTGATTCATGGTTCATAGGTTACTAAGAATAGTAACTTTATTTTGCATGAATTGATGATTTGATGATGTATGAATGTTATGGATGTGTTTGTGATGATGATTAGATGCTAGTTGATGATATGAACAATTGAAAATCAAGAAGATGTTTTATAGTTCATACATTGCTAAAAATAGTAACTTTTGTGTTGAATGTTGATGAATCATGATGATTAGGTGTTGTTGATCATGTTTAGATGTTGTCATGGACTTGAATTGGTATGTAAATGATGAATCCATGAATGTCTTGGGTGTTTGATGAAATTGGGATGTACTTTCCCAAAAGGGAAACTTTATTTGTGCAAATTCTTGAATTGGATGAATTGAGCATGTTTGGGATATTAGGACCATGCTAGTGTGTTCATGGATGGTTTCTAAGGTGATTAAATGTGTTGTTTAGGTTATATGAATGTTGATTTGGTTTGTTACCTGTTTGGCCTGTTTGTGGAAAAATCATGGTATGAGTTATATAGGTAAGCTAGGACTTTTGTGGATTGATGATTGATTAAGAATGAACATTTTAGATGTTATGAGCATGATAATAGTTGAGATTCGCATGACTTGTATGATATCTAGTTGTATGATGATCTAGTTGGTACATGTGATTAATGAAGTGTTATATGTAATCAGTTTGTATGTTAATCATGTGTAATGTACTGTTATGCTTGTTTGAATGAAATTTCACCTATAATGTCACCAACGGGTCAAACGGGTCAACTGGGTCAAATGTGTCTTGTCTTTCTTAAACTTTGAGTTCCTTGGTTTGTAGAGCACTTAGGGTTTCATATTGATTCTGTGTACACGTACTTATGTACTCGTGTGTTCTAAGTGACCTTTGAAGGTTGTCTTTCCCCTCTTTCTTTCAAGTTAAGCTCTAAGTAATTCTTGCGCGCATCAGGTGAGTTCTTGCCCCACTCATTTTACATAATCTCTTTTGGGGGAGATAGCATACTGTTGATCACAAACGCTTTTATATATGAGTGTGTATAATATTGATATAGTGCTGTTTACCATGGAAAGTCCTCACACTTTCGGATTGTTAATATTGACTAGCGGGGAAATTTTGGGTAGTACTACTGGGTCTGACGAGCCCCACCTGTGTGACTCGAGGTCATACGGGTGCAATTTTGTCCTAACATATATTCGTCACGACCTGGTAAGTCGTGACGGGAGGCACAAACTATCACAGTCAGCTTCAATCGCGAAATCACTATGATTAATATTTTTGTGTTAATAGACTAGCTATCTATTGCAATACACTACTTATGAATTGAAAATTATTTATCGGTTTACCTATTAACGCAAACTCTTGAACTCACCAACCATGTGTTGACTTGTTTAGTATGCTATTCTCAGGTTAAGGTTGCCCGTCGCCTAGGAGCACGCACATCAGCATTGTTGAGTTGTCTACATTTGCCTTGTTTACAAATTTGGGATTATTTTCATAATAAACAATTGTGTTTGGGGCGCGTATGTTTTGCGCATTCTCTTTACATACTACTTGTTTTGGGTTTTCTGGTTTTAAAAACGCTTCCGCATTATTTTAAACGTTAACTCTGGTTTTGTTTATTAATCATATAGAGTCGTTCTTGGTAACTAATGACTGAGATCCTGGTATGTCACGCGCCTCGCGGTAAAACCCCGCACGCGGATTTTGAGGGTGTGACAGAGGTGGAGGGTCAAGAAGACAAGGTGTGCTTGCTTAAGAGGTCGTTGTATGGACTTAAGCAATCACCAAGGCAGTGGTATCTCAGGTTTGATGAGTACATAGTCAGTCAGGGATTTAAAAAGAGTTGTTATGACAATTGTATGTATCATGAAGAGTAGACTAAAGGAGAATTTGTGTATCTTCTCCTGTATGTTGATGATATGTTATTGGCTTGTAAAATCAAGGATGAGATGCAAGTTACAAAGCAGTTGTTGATGTGTGAGTTTTATATGAAGGAACTTGGAGCTGCTAGGAAGATTTTAGGCATAGAAATAAGCAGAGATAGAGGTTTGAGACAGTTGAAGTTGACTCAAACTGGTTATATCAACAAGGTTCTAAGGAGCTTTTGTATGGAAAAGTCTAAACCAGTGGTCACACCTTTAGCTCAACATTTTAAGTTGTCTAAAAGGGATTCACTTACATCTGAGGAAGAAAGAGTTCAGATGGATAAGATTCCATATGCTAATGCAGTTGGGTGTTTGATGTATTTGATGGTCTGCACAAGACCAGATATAGCTTATGCAGCTAGTATTGTAAGCAGATACATTGCATGTCCTGGAAAACTTCATTGGGAGGCAGTGAAATGGATGTTTAGATACCTTAATAGTACTAAAGAAGTTGGGTTAGTATTTGGAAAGGATCATAGTGCTGAAAGTACTCTACTTGGCTATGTTGATAGTGATTTTGCCAAGGATCTAGACAATGGTAGGTCTATGACAGGGTATGTTTTCACTTTGTTTGGAAGTGTGATTAGTTGGAAGGCAACTTTGCAATCAACAGTTGCTTTATCAACTACTAAAGCTGAGTTTGTAGCCCTCACAGAAGCTGTCAAGGAATCTATTTGGTTAAAGGGTATAGTTATTGAGTTGGGCATTAACTTGACTAGTAAGGTGATTTTGTGTGATAATAGATGTGTTGTGCAGCTGGCTAGAAAGCAAGTGCATAATGAAAGGACAAAACATGTAAGAGTGAAGTTGTATTTCATTAGAGATGTGGTGAAGGCTAAAGAGGTTGAGATTAAAGAAGTTGATACTCTTGATAATGATGCTGATATGCTTACAAAGTCATTACCAGGTCCTAAGTTTGAGTATTGTTTGGAGATCTTAAACATTGAGTGAAGTTAATCCAAGGTGGAGATTGTTGGAAATGTGGATTAAACTTCAGGGATTGAATATGTCATTTACTCAAAGTGTTACTTCTTGGGTTATTATATCTATTAATAACTACAGGGACTAAACATGTTAATGTTTTGATTTGGGGTGTTAGTTGTAATATAGTTGTTAGAGGTTGTTAACTTCGGAAGTAATATGTTAGCTTCGGAAGTTTTGAGTTTTGCTTCGGAAGATATATATCAGAAGATATATATAGGAGTTGTGAGTTGATCATTAGTAGATATAATTCTTGATTCTTGTTCTTCGTTGTATTCTTTTCTTCATAATAAGATTTGAGAGTCCTTGTTATTGATTCACGAGTAATTTCGATTTATTGTTCATCAAATATATATTATAAATTTAGTTGATCTCTCAACATATACCATCTACTATGGAATGCGGTTGATGGCATGAATTCTATCACTATCGTATTCATGAATTATTACTTTAACTTCATGACTCTCTATCAGACTATCATGCTAATATAGTGTATCATCTCCAACATTATAGTTGAGGTTTTCTACTTTTCTTACTCTTATTATCAAACTATATCTATTGATGTGGCAAACCATAATCATAGTTGAGGTTTACATCTAATGGCCTGGCATGGCCATAATGCCTAGGCTCTTAACAGGTTTTCTACTTTTCTTACTCTTATTATCAAACTATATCTATTGATGTGGCAAACCATAATCATAGTTGAGGTTTACATCTAATGGCCTGGCATGGCCATAATGCCTAGGCTCTTAACACATTACTATTAGTGATAAAACATGGTACCAATGTTTATCATACATATTGTTGTTCATGTGAAAGATACATAATGCATAAGTATGAGGATTGAAATGGCTGTGATTTATCCATACATTTATGTATGTATGTATCTATCGATATAGATGTGTGTGTTATTACTTATGGTGGCATTTGTGTTAGTTTAACGAGTTTGAATTGGCAGATTTAAACTAATACATGACTCATATTTATTTGGGTTAAAGATATAAACTCTAAATCAAACACACTTAGGGGTTGTTTGGCAGCATATGAATCAGCCTCTTAATGGTTCAGATGCCTGAATGGTTCAGCACTTAATGACTCAGACTGTTTGTTTCTTGAGCAAATGTCTGAATGGTTCAGACACTTGCCTTTGAATGGTTAAGCATTATACTAATGCTAAATGGTTAAAATGTCTAATGCTGAGGTAACATGTTAAAATAGTTTGACATGTTGTAAATATGACTGACAAAACATGTTTTATCGTGCTTAGTAGGTTAGAGATGACACAATGAACAAAGTATCAAACATGAAAGTGACTTGATAAACTATTTTATCTCATGATCTATAATTTCTTTTATTTATTTTACGGACCAAGAAGGAGAAATGACAGAGTATAGACTCCTAATTTTAATAATTTTTAAAATTTTAAAAGTTACATAGTGTACATTTTATTAAACATTATCAATTTTATCATAAACAAGTTAGGAATTACCAGTTCTAGTTGTAAACTTGTAAATGGGTTGTGAACGTTGATGATTTGTAATAAAGTTGTAAACAAGTTAAAATGGTATTGGATTGAATATAACACACATATTATTTTGTAATTCTAATTTTAAACAGGTTACATGTTGACCCCATTAATTTTAGGACACACCAAACACGATCGTTTATTAAACGTATTAAACATGTCAATCTACATATGACTTCTCTGTTCCTCTGTTAATCATCTTACACTTGTCTATCCAAAATTGATAATTTTATTGTTTAATGAACTTTCACCCCTAATTTATATTTAGTGTTGTATGTTTATATTTTATCTTTTTGCTAGCAAATGCTTTATGTTTATAGTTTAACTTTCACCCCTAATTTAAATTGCCAAACAGCCGCAAACCAAAATTCTTTACTAATAACCCAAGGTGTTCATTTGTTGTTGTGTAAACTCAAAAGGTTTTGAAAGTAATTAAGAGGTTAATATAAAGGAAACAAGATCAGTCCTTTCAGAAACAAGGTTTGTACGTTCTTTGACTTGTCTATTAACTCGTTGCTTCACTGTATGTTTGTTAGAAGGAGGACCGAGAACAAACACCGTGAGTAGTATAGTGGCAAAATGTATGTCTCTCACCAAAGAGGTTGTTAGATTCTATTATTATTTGATGCATAAAGTAGATTAAAGTTGAACTGAAGTAGGATTATCTTAGGGCGTTGGAAAAAGAGGGGACGGAAAAAATAACATATTGACGAAATAAATACGGAAAATTATAAAGCACGCCTGTTTTTTAAGACTATTTTCTCTTACAAATTTTAAAGAAACTTCTTTATAAATATTTAAGTATAAAATTGACGGTGATGTTTATACAGACAAATAATGATTTGAATGTGTATCACTATGTAAGTCTATGTAACCAATTTTGTGAGACAACACATTTCGGTTGATATTCTGGTGTCCCATCTATTCTTTTGTTAAAAATCTTATGATAGGTGCGGAATAATTTTGAAGTAGTTAGCTTTTTAAAGTAATCATTTGCATATTGCTTCGTATTTGTGTAAAGTGATCACTTTGTATTAACTTTGTATTTCTTGGTCATCATACACTTCATAACATATATATTATGATATTTAATTAACAACATAACATTTAAAATAGTTTAGTGTTTCTACTACTTTGTGAATATTTTTCGGTTTATCAAAATGACATCTTCTATCTTTTTTTTTTTTTTTTAACGGTCCAACTAATTAAAACCCGGCTACCCGGGATACCCCAATAGCGAAAAGGCACCCCATACGTCCGTGATCACAGACAGCGCTGGGTAGCCCAAGCCCACCAACCACCAATTCCAGGGAAAACCCGCCTCCCGAAGGCCCAATGCGGTAAAACCCGACCCACCACCAACATTTTGTTGCTAGTAGGACTCCAACTCATAACCTCCTCTATAGGAAGTCATTAGGCTACCACTCAACCAAATGGTTGGTGGTTAATCTTCTATCTTTTTAATTCGAGAGATCTATTCCAAATATATGATAAATGAAACTTTTCTTATAAGCCCACCTTTATTAGTTATTAAAAGTACTCAAAACTGAGTAGGCGGGGTAAATTATTTATGGATCACTAACTTTTTTTTTTTTAACGGCCAACTAATTAAAGCCCGGTTATCCGGGATACCCCAATGGCGAAAAGGCACCCCATACGCTCGCGATCACAGACAGCGCTGAGTAACCCAAGCCCACCAACCACCAATTCCAGGAAAAACCCGTCACCCGAAGACTCACTACGGTAAAACCCGGCCCACCAACAACATTTTGTTGCTAGTAGAACTCCAACTCACAACCTCCCCTAAAAAAAATCATGAGACTACCACTCAACCAAATGATTGGTAGTGAATCACTAACTACAATCAATTGAAAGAATGACATCACGCTTAATGAGAACATTTTGCTGTGTGTAAAACTCACCCTCTCTTTGTCCATGAATTCTAAAGTTAAGGGCATGCGTATTTTTTTAGTGTTAATTTTATTCTTTTAATGTGACAATAATTATATCTTTATTCTCGAGGTACTAATTGATATTGACATCTTTTTCTCTATCGGTGCGAATTCCTCATTCCTATTATTTTTGCCACATCACGTCTCACTTAAGTTGGATTTTCCCTGATGGAGCATCGACCTAAATTAGGTCCTTATCCAACATCTTCAAGTCCGCAAGTCAAGTTAGTTGCAACTATTTTTACGACACATCAACAAATATTGATATAAACTTTACAAATTGATATAGATGATAATTTATTTTTCTATAGAGAAAATTACATAAGTAATTCATATGGTTTAACCAGATTGCATGATTAGTCTCCAGACTTTATAAATTGCAAAGCTGGTCTAAATTTTTGTGTACTCATTGCATGTTTGTTTCTTGACATTATATTGATTCAGTTTTTATGCATTTTAGAACATTCATACTGGAATCCTTAAAAATATGTGAGTGTGTTTCTTATAGTATAGGAATGGTTTTGAATGGTTAATTATGAGTGAACGAAAAAGAAAATGTTACTGCTTAACTGTATATTTAAGAAATCGCTGTTCAATCTTTAGAAATTTTTTAATATTTTTTAAAGTGGTTATATGAGTGAATGAGAGAGAAAAAAATAACGATAAAAGTATAAAAATTATTATTTAATTGAGAATAAGAGAAAAAAATAGTAATTTTTAATGTAATTATATGAATGAGAATAAAAAATCAACTGTAAATACTCTTATAAGATTTGGACTAACTTTTAAATTTAACTTTAAGGAGTAATAGTGGAACGTCCACATAAAAGTTTAAACTAATTTTACAATTTATAAAACTTAGAGACCAAACTTGTAATGATTACATAAAAATTTAGATTAATCGTATAATTTTTAAAGTTTGGGGACCAAACATAAAATCTGATCAAACCACAAAAACCAACTTATGCAATTTTCTCATTTTCTATAATTTAGTAATCACATTTTGATTCATCTTACATGAAACCGAATAACTAATATAATCATAAATGCATATATTTAATAAGAAATTGATAATTAAATATGATTATTAACATATTAATTTTTATGGAATTTTTATAAGAAGATATTAAAAGTATTACAAACATGATTTTACTTATGGTTGCTAGATAAAATACATATGCATGAAATGCCATGAATGCACCTATTATTTTCATTAAGAACATGTGGCCTTAGATGCAATCGTACCAAATTATCTAGAAAAGATAAGAAAACACCTTCACTTAGTGAAATATGAACTACAATTAGGTGTGGATTGAAATTTGCAAACAATAGAAAATAACTCATCTTTTTAGTTGCTTACTTTACTTTTATTCATTGATGGTGTTTGACCAACCTTAATACCGAAATATGTGAGATTTTCAATGTTAACAAAACAGTACGCATCTCATGTTAAGAAAATAGTGTGTATACACAATAAACCAGAAAATTACAAGAAAACAGCTATATAATATCTCTTTTTCTACCTCTCACTCCCTTTTTGATTATTTTCATGCATTGCATACAAACATTAACGTCGTTATCCTATTTTTTTTTTACTTTGAATTGGTTATATACCATCCTAAAAGCCTAATTCTTTATTGTGTAATCTACTTCATTACATATCATTTGTTATTTAAACATTTAATATCTTATATCGTCACTGTTTATATAAATACAAAACAACTTACCACTCCAACCATCCCTCTTAGATTTCTAAATCGATACACATTTAACCTACTCTTAACTACAATATTACCGCCAAATCTAAGTTCACCTGATGTGCGATACAATCAAAGGCTGAAGTTTCTGGTTACCTTTTCTTAAGAAATTCTTTTTTAATAATAAATCTCCTAATGTAATGATAAGTGTTTTTTAATTCAAATGATTATAAAATAAAACCTACATTCTAAATTACTATTTTGAATTATTCTTTTAAACCAATGAATGAGTCTCTTACTAATAACTTATAATATCCATTCACTGAATATATATAAAACATATATAAATTACAAACGTTGTCATGGTCAAATAATCTCATCAAACGAATTCATCAGCTCATTTTGAGTACTTTAACAAAAACCATGCCAGGAAACTATTTTTCCTATAGTTAAATGTTATTTATAATATTCATATAATGATATGTTCAAAAAAACAAAGCTTCTTTAAATGTAAATAATTCTCTCTTAATTTTTTATATAGTATGCCAAAACCATTTTATAGTCATTTATAAGTCAACGTATAACAAAAATAATGATTTTATTTATATAGAAATATGTTAAATATCATAAAAGACAAAAACTTGTTAGGTTTTTTACATCAAATATATTCTTTACATATATCAACGTATGATAATTTTTCATTCTTTTATTTTTCTTAATTCTTATTATATATTCTTCAACAGACACTTCGTTTATGACTAAGCATCATCAAAATTCGAGTAATATTCATCAACAAAAAAGTGAAATAACAATAAGAAAAAAACTAGCTAGTAACAATATTTGCCGTTCAAATAAAAGCTAATAATAAAATACTTATATTTATTAAACAATACAAAAGAAAAGAAGTTATGATTCCATTTTGGGACAAAAACAGTAATCGAAATAAATCAAAGGACGATTCATGTAACTCACAAAGCTCTTCGATTTATCTATTTAAAGACACCAAGCACCGTCTCTCTCTGTTCAATAATTCTCATTCGTTCTTTAAAGATTTCATAAAGCTCAGAATCCAAAAGCAAAACGCGTATAAATTGTTAAAGATCTTCACAATTTCACTACAAAAGATCATCTGCACCAGAAGATTTCACCATTAATGCCATTTATTTGATTCAGACCTTCACAGTTTCATCACATCATCATCTTCTTCTTCATCATGCTCTGAACTCTGCACTGAACACTCTGTTTTCCGATTAACAAATTATTACTGCAAGATTCAAATTCATCCCATGTAAGTTTATACCCTTTTACAGATTTGGAGTTTGACTGAGTTTTGATTTAAATCGGTAGAAAAAAAATGCGATTTTTATCGGAGTAATGTTAACTACGTGTTCTCTGAAACAGAGTCGCCGGAGAATCTTTGAAAAAATGGGGAAAACATCACGAGATTGGACTCAGATCTACGCAATATACGGGATGGATGATTGGCAAACACCAGTGTTCTTATTAATTCACGCGATCATCTTCTCAATTTCTTCAATTCTATTTCTAATCTACTTCGATCGAGTTTGTTACACCTTAATTTGATTCTTCCGGCGGCATTCTCCGCCGGATTCGCAAGATTCGCCGCCGGGTTCACCGGCTCCGTCACCGCCCTCTCCGGCGTATGCCTGTTTTACGCCGCCGGTAACATCTTCTACTCCTCCGTCGCACTCCGGTGGGAAATGGCCCAACGCATGGTCGCCGCCGTGCACGACTGGTCCGCCGTGAAGACCGCCCTGGACGTCGGCTGCGGCCGCGGCGTCCTCCTTAACGCCGTCGCGATGCAGCTGAAGAAGGCGGGCAGCTCCGGTCGAGTCGTCGGGTTGGATCGGAAAGACACCACTTTCTCCACTCTCAGAACCGCCGGACTCGAGGGGGTCCAGGAGTACGTCACGTTCCGAGAAGGTAATGTTGATTATCACGAAACATGACTCAAAATAATATAACAAATAGTATAACAGAAAAACTTAGGAAGGGGTTTGTTTGGTAGCATCTAAATATTTTAGTGATTCAGATGTTTGAATGCTTCGGCATTTAATGGTTTAGACTGTTTGTTTCGTGAGCAAATGTTTAAATGGTTCAGACACTTGCTTTTGAATGATTAAACATTATACTAACGCTGAATGGTTAAGAGGTTTAATGCTAAATGGTTAAAACCTCTTATCTGAATTGACCAGACATTTGCATTTAAAGAGTTAAACAATATACTAGTTTTTAATGATTCAGACTTATTAATTGTTTAAATTTTTTATTGGTTCAGCAATTAATCATTCAGAAATTATAAAACAGTCCTTAAGTGTGTTTTAGAGTGTTCATAAGGAATTATTAGGGGAGTGGAAATGGGACCTTGCAGAAGTCGAAAAGATCTCCGGAAAAACCGGAGCCGGCCGAGAATACCGCACTTTCGGTCCGCAAACTCACCAACCCGGTGAATTCTCACTGGACTTCATTGGTACACACACCAACGTTTTAAAGTTTTTTTTAATTAATGGGAAACATGTAAACGGGAAAACTTGGACAATATAATGTAAAACAAGGAAAATTGAAAAATGTAGTGAACATAAGAAAAATTGATACGACGCTGACGTGTCATACAGAAAATAAACGGCTGCAAGTGACCTTATAGATCACTAGTAATAGTAATTATTACATGAACTTATTAGTTCCTAAAACTTTTTTATACAATAAACATTTAAAAGGATATCACAATGTCACTTTTAATTATTACACTTGCAAGTAAACGTTAGGGACTTATAATTATGTCATTTTGATAAACTTATTGATCATAATGGTCATATTTTTAACAGGCGACGCTCGTCGGCTGCCATTTGGTGACAACTACTTTGACGTGGTGGTGTCGGCGGGGTTTGTGCATACAGTGGGGAAGGAGTTCGGGCCGAAGTCGGCCGCGGCCGCGGCGGAGCGGATGAGGGTGATCGGAGAAGTTGTTAGGGTGGTGAAATGTGGTGGCGTAGGGTGGTGTGGGATATGGTGCACGTGCCGGAGTATGTTCACCGGTTGCAAGAGTTGAAGATGGAAGATATTAGAGTGTCGGAGAGTGTGACGGCGTTTATGGTTAGTAGCCACGTGGTGTCGTTTCGTAAGCCACGTCAGCATGTTGCAGGTCCCAGTGAAGTGAGGTTGGATTGGAGATTTAACAATGTGTGTTGAAACATGAAACTTGAATGTTTATATTTATTATTTTTAAGAAAATATATACATGAT
Organism: Flaveria sonorensis; assembly: GCA_025506505.1. Classification (NCBI taxonomy): domain Eukaryota; kingdom Viridiplantae; phylum Streptophyta; class Magnoliopsida; order Asterales; family Asteraceae; genus Flaveria; species Flaveria sonorensis. The sequence continues at coordinate 4,005,862 of CM046425.1, forward strand.
AAAAGTTAAGACACAATAGAAAAAGGGCTTATGATAATGAGTATAGATGTCACTCTTTAATTGTTTATATGTGAGATCATAATGAATGCTAAGTTTATAGTTTTGAATATAAAGTGTTTAGCTTTTATGTTTTATATTTTGAGTTGTGATGAGATTGAGTCGAGAATGTTAAAATGAGTCGACAACCTTACATTTGTTTTTTCTCATAGAGTATTATCTTGTATGTTATGCTAGTGTTTTAAGAAAATAAAAATCAACGAACTTGTTTGAAATATACAAGCTTATAAAACATTGACAAGTGTCGGTTATTAGTATCATTACCTGTCTTGAGGTTACATAGGTGATTTTCCATTACCATGAATGTAAGCTAAACTCTTTTGTTAACGACCAACACTGTTTCATCAAAGCTTTAGTGTTTTAAATAAAAATATAGACACTCAGTATATTTGTACACTTAGAAACTAATCTTATCACATTTTAACGAGTTTACTTGGTTAAAAATAAGTATAAATATATAGAAACTCTACGCATGAGCCCCTACATTCGCAAGATTTAGGGGATCGTTAGACCGCTTAAGCTTAATTTAAACATCTCTTTTAGGATATCAGTAAAAAAATTGTTTCCATAAAGTTGTTTCCATAACTCGAAACTCTTATGTCTATATCGTACTTACCATTTCTCACTTTATTTAATTAAGTTTAACAACTTTGGCATAGTAAAATTGACTTCACCGGCTTATAATATACAATAAAATATACTGATTTACCAACAACTATATTTTAAATATTAAAATGTTTAGTGATTTATAATCGTATTTAAATTACTAAACATTTAACAATTATTATATTTAAGGTACCACGAAAGTTGTGCTTGTGCCGGTTATATGTCTCCACTTTAAGTGAATTTCTCGTTTCTGTCCAAATTACTTTTCCGTTTTGTATTTACATAAAAATATTTTTTTATTAAAGTAGATTCTATTAAAAATTTAAATTTCAAACGCTAAAACGAATTATATAACACAAAAGGACACGTATGTTTGAAATAAGTAGATTGAATGCAACTTTTGACAACAAAACTTTATATTTGATATTATGAGGAGACAAAATTCATCTAGAAGCATAATATATTTTTATTCTAGCCATATGTTCATGATTGAAGCATGATCCTAATATTATACTCCATAGAAATCTATAATTTGTAGTTTAAATTAAATATAAATACATATAATCTTATTTATAAATTTACAAGCAATTTTTATATTATCACATTGCGCAACTTAGAAGCATCAAGGCTCTAAAATCAAGACTCGATTAGCAAGAAGACTATGTTACTAACAAATTGTGCATGATTTAATTGCTTCCAACAGAAAGGGATAAAAGTGATAATTTACGTTAAAAGCTCAATTAAACTACACATAATCAGTCTATACATAACTATTTTAATTTCAAAACTCGATGGCTTATATACAAACTCCTGAGTATTACTCTTTAGATTCGAAAAAAAGACAGAGAATTTTTTTTGTAATTACGTAACGTGTTATGGTTATATATCATATTAAATTCTAACTTAATATCACGTTCCTTATGACTATAGTTTATGTCATACGTGTAAATATCACTTCCATAATATTTCTTTGTGCATTAGGGTAAATAAATTATTTAAAATGCAAGAAATGTTAGGTGAATAATTAATGTGGGATGTGAGGTCAATTCGTGGTACCAATTGATACTGTGCAAAGTACTCATTAGATCTTGGTGATATTTAATTTTCAATTTCATTTATTTGTTTTAAAGTATGATCCTACCAATCACACACACAACGATTATATTTAAGATTAAAATTTAATTTATAGTTCTACATTAATATATTTAGCTATTGACATATTTTAATCATCTAGGATTTTAATTTAATGACACAACACTTGTTATCATTAAATAAGATCAAAACATTGAATCAGATGAAAATATGAAATGGAAGTGTGTCAGATTGGGAAGAGAAGTGTTGGAATTGAGGCATGTGTCATCACATGACATTGGTTCATCACATGACTAGAATTTAATGAACTCTCTCTCCACAAAAACCAAACTTTTGCTTTGTCTTGCATCAAACTTCTCAAAATCCCAATGAACCATATACTTTTTAAGGTTGTTTTGTAAATTTTTTTATCCGACAAATATGCGACCCTAGTTTGAATAATAGGTGTTATTTTAATCGGGTTTATTTATTCGTTTCTCAGTCGGGATCGCACCCTCAACTCTCTCAGGAGGAAACTCATTGTTGAGAAAACCACTGGATCAACTATGAGCATTTTGCTCAGAGAGAGATTCAAACCAATGACCTCCAATATTTACATATCATGTATACCTCATCTTAACCAGTTGGGCTAAGGATCATTGATGGTTGTTTTGTAACTAAATTATAAATATAATCAGAAAAGATAATTTTAACTAAGGTTTAAAATGTTACCTTTAATTCACAACTAATTACATTTGAAATACTAAAGTTCTTTTTTTTAAACAGGGTATCCGAAAACTACTAGAAAAATAACTATTTTTCGTGAATATGTTGATACTAATTGACGGGGACATATTACATACAGCAGTACAAATTTAAAAACAAAACCACCAAATATTTTTCAAATATTAACATTATTATGCCATAGCATGATAAATAATATTACAGTATCAATATCTATTAATATATCACAACGATAACAATGCTAAAATGCGCCTTCATGTGCACAAAGTCTAACACCGTCACCCCCTACACCATCAAATATGTAAAATGGCATGGGGTTTAAGTCTTACAAAATATATAATAGATGAACTTAGTAGATTTAAAATGAACTGCTATTTTGTTATAAAAAATTAATTATAGTTAGGGTATATTAAAACGAACTTAAAAGTAGAAGAGAAACATTAACAATAGGCAACAATTACATTGACACATTAAACAATATCCATTGATATTTTATAGCTTGGATTCGGAAAACTATCCAGCATAATTTGAAGCTGTATCCAATTCAAGCACATATGGATTTGTAGTTATTAACATTATATGATACTGGTAAACAACAAATGGTCCTATGGTCTAGTGGTTAGGACATTGGACTCTGAATCCAGTAACCCGAGTTCAAATCTCGGTAGGACCTTTATTTTTTTTTAAATGTAATTCGGTTTCACTTCCTCCATTGCACTCTTGTAAGCCGTTCGGCCCTGAAACTGATTTTTATGGCCCAAAGTCACCAACTTATTGATCTACAGATTTGGGTTTGGGCTCAACTCATACTTTGACCCAATGGTTATGTTTTCTCAAATTATCATTTTCACAATTCAAAACAATGACTAGCAAAGTAGCAAAGGAAGAGGTGCAAAAATCTGTGTTTTTGTTTGATTTTAGGTTCCCTTAACAAAAATCAAAAACGATTTGTGATCAAATTGGCTCCGATTGGAAGTGGTTCTTGAAGGGTTTAACCGGTTCAAAAATCGTGTTGGTTCAAACCGGTTTAAACCTTACGAGTTCAGATCGGTTCCTAACTGGTTCTTTAAACGGTTTCCAAATCGGTTCACCTTCAGAGCCCGAGAAAGCATAACCCCTACCCCCAAATTAAATCGGAGCAAGCAGACCCATTGATTTTGCGGTGAATAATGGCCATGTTTGGGATTGCTTATTTTAGTTAAAAATGATTATTGATAAAAAGGACTTATTAACTTATGATTTTTCAAAAAAAAATCTAAACAATGTTTTGATTATCTTATGAACTAAAAAGTTATAAAATAAACAAAAAATACTTATTTTTAAAAATCAGTGTGAGTTTATAGAAGGTAGCATGGTGGTATAAAAAGAAATTGAACTAAAAGGAGGTTTCAAAAGTTGATAAGTCACCCTTTTTAAATTTCAAAAACTTCTTTTCATCCTATATAAAAAATCAATTTAAAAAGGATTTTTACAACTAACAAACACATTTCAAACCCCTCAAAGATTTAAAATCTTTCGTACCCATTTCACAAACACTTAAACTCTTGACATAAATGTGTAACAATTAAAGAGTAATGATATCACGGATCATCAATTCGGTAGCTTAGTGAGTGAGATTGAAGGGGAGATTGAAGGAGATAAAGAGGTTCAAATGACTGGAGAGTTCATGTGATTATCTTTCATGCTCTCTGAAGTTCTCTAATTAAAATTTGTTTTGTATTAAACGAGCCCTTAATACAATACAACTATATGCCATATTAGATCATGTGATTTACATATCTGGTTCATTACATCCTTCATTTCATAGGATGGACCGTATATGAGATATTGAGATATGCACCTCAACACAACTAGAGTGCATATGAAGAAGCTCTTAAACAAAATCCACTTTTGCAGAATTACTGATAAATGGAGATGTATATTCAATAGGAGATTGCATTGCACAGGTTTGTTTGTTTAATTTCTAACAAACCTGTTTTTTGTTCACTAATGATTTATGGTCACCTCAAATGACGAATGGTTTCATTATCAAAACATAGAGTGCTGCGAAGCAAAACCAGTTTTGGAGTTTGATCTGCACTCGCATGTTCTCGTGGGCTTCACTCTACATAGATTATTCTCTCAGAACTCACTATTAATACTATTTCTGTGAGGTAATCGTTTGAATTTTGGAACTAATTATCTGATCAAATAGTATATATTGCGGATAATTAGTTTCATATAAGCTGCAGGCTGCAGCTAAACTGTCATCTTCTGTTCGGTTTATCTGTTAGTTTCTAATTAGAATTTGCAAACAAACGTTCAAACATCAGATCATTACAAGTTCAAACAACATAACTGCATCCTAAACATTATGTCTACCCCCTCTTTCGTTATAGTTAATTATCCGATTATGATTATTCATCGTCATATAATTACATTCAAAATGTACATCCAAACATACTTTTTTTGTTGATTTAATTTTAGGCATGTTTCCACTTTCAAGATTGGCTGTTAAGGTAGCCTTTGATCAAACCACATGTAGTTGTGGGCTTTCATGGTTTGAATCACTATTTACTGTTTTTTTATGAAGTGAAGACAGCATTTTGGCCCATGTCGACAGTAAATAAACTTCAATTTGTTGTACTTGTGCTAGAGATACGATCAACATAAGGTTGGAAGCTTTAGCATTCTGCTCTCAGTATACCAGTGTCATACCAGTTAAACAAAGACTCCTGTAGTCCTGTGGGCTGTGGGTCATTTGTGTGGAGTTCATTCGGGTCACAATACTTTCAACATAAGTAACTTGTGGTATATTAGATTTATAGATGTTGATTTAGTTTAGATGTTATTAACTGAGATGAAATCTCCTTTTCTATAGTTTATCGAATGAGAAAATCCGAAGCAAAGATTTCAGATGCACCCGCAGACCCAGACCCAATTCCATCTTTTGAATCTTCTAAGGTTTGTTGACTCGGACTTGCAACAAATAGAAGTAAAACACACACGACGCATATAGAGGAAATATTATCTTTCAGAATATATCTATGAATATGAATTATTCTTAATAGAGGTGGTAAACTGCATTGGGAGAGCGGGTCATGTAACGGGTCAAAATAAACAATTTTTATTGCAGTAGTATCCAAATCGTTGAATAAACGACTTGGAGTCCTGTTTGCATCAGAAACAGATTTTAGACCACTTTCAACCCGTTTGACATGACTAAACCTTTTGGTTTGACCCGTTTGAGGTAAAACACAACCCAAATGACCCGTTTACAAGTAATGGATCAAGATTTCCACATCTAAATCACAGTATGATCATAGCAACCGGTCATATCCTTAGTGATTGTAATCAAGATTCATGAAAACACTATAAAAGCATTACATGTTTAGCAATTTGATAGATTTCCCACATGATATATCAAAGATCCTGAATGGAGGTGCATATTAACAACACAAAGATATGATCCAAAATCGATTTAACTCGATCACATTGATCAAGAAAATACAAGAAGACATCTAAATAGCCATGGACATAACTGAAAGCCGACTAGGCGTTGGCCGGAAGTCAAACCACCGCCAGGTAAGTCTACGGGCCCGTGGACTCAACGCCCTCCTCACCATCTCCTTGCTGGCACGCTGCCGCCTGTCTGGCGCCATCTTGTGTGCACGTGTGATCATCCTTTCTGGAGCCAAAGGGGCTGCATCTTTGAGCAAAGTTTGATGCTTTTTGTAGGAAAGAAATGATCCTTTCGCCGAAGAAGGGTGGTGCAGCCTGGTGGTGGTGGTGATTTCTTTCTTGATGATCATATTTGTGATTAGTTATGAAAGAAATGATAAGATTCGATGTTCTTAAGGTGATGAGGTGGGTGGGTGGCATCTTCTGGTTGGCTATAACTTGTTCTTGGTTGGTTTTAACAGATTTGACTTTTGAATTTTGACTTAAACGGACGTTGACTTTTTGACTTCAACAGAAGGTTTAATCTTTGGACACGTTAATGTTTCTAATAGTTACTTGGCATGATGGTAGAAGTGAATTTAGGGGCATATGATCATATTTTATTATTTTAATATTATAGATCATATTTTATAGATTTGATGAGCTACCTCTGTTTCCTATCGGTATTCAAATTACAAATGTTGATGATTGTTAGTACTGCTTATTTAAGATTTGACCACAACTATTGTGAAAAATTAAATTTTCTTTTAGGATATGCTTCTTTATGTAAAAATACGTTTCTCCACTTATCCTATAAAATTCATCATGAAATATACATATTTTAAGAACCTCAAAAAAATTTTATGGTGACATTGATATGTATGTAATACATTATAATTTAATATTATACTTGTTATATACTTAAAACTTTATAAACATTAGAATAGTAAAAACAAAATGTACCTGAAACCCTCAACGAGTATTTTTTTAACAAACTAATGGTAATACCTGATATCAGTGAGTATGCTCTAATGCGACGTGTAACTACCCGACAGGTATTTAATTGATATTAGTTAGTTGGGTATCAGATAAGATTTTACTACTTTATATAAGAATAAGATTGTCAAAACTCAACCTATTGCCATTTTTATTAGCATCCAAAGTTACAAGGAAATAAATTTTGATAAAATTTTGAAATTGTTATAACTATATACATTTTACATTGGGTGAATAGTTATTGGTTGTCCTTTTTTTCTTTTTGTTAAAATTTTGATTTTTTTAATCTTTTTCTTCCATTTGTGAGATTTAGGGACAAATGCATTTTTTATATTTTATTTAATATTACAAATTTTAACACTCTCGTTATATCAACATTTACAACTATGAGTACGCTAAAAAATTGTAAACTCTGTAGCGTTGATGTGTTGGTGTTTTGTGAGTTTTAGATGTTTAAAACTATGTTTTTAAACTAATTTTGATATCCAATACAATCACTTTATTACGCGTTTGAAATATAGGTTAAAAGAAGCTTAACGAACATTATTTGAGAAGGATACAAAGGATAGCAAGACTATAGCTTAAAAAGTGCTGAAAATGAATAAATTTGTGAAAAACTACAGGGAGGCCGTAAGCTACGACCTAAGGCCGTAACTTACGACCCTGTGCTAAGTCCGTCTGTGAACCCCGTAAGACAGGAGGTTTAGCCGTCTAGCTGAAGGTAGGCCGTAACCTATGACCTATAAGTTACTGTCTAACGCGATATTTGGAGAATCATTTCAGATTTTAAATCCTCTTTAAACCCCAATCATTAGGGTTTTGAGGGAGACATTCCTTGAGCCCCAAGAACGAATTATTGGATGAAATTAAGCCCTTAAAACCTCTTCTAGTCATTCCAAATCATCCACATTCATCATGAAATCAAGATTGAAGACATAATGAAGACGATGAGTGGCTAAATAGTTCATGGTTGCTTTCGGGTGGTTAGTTCTTGCCAAGTGACATGGTTAGTCATGTTTAGGGTTTTATGCTGAACACTTTTTTAATTAAATGTAATTGAAGGTTTTGATTGATTTGTTTATAAAGAAAGTTATTTGCTTTATAATCAGTTTTCGATTCCTTGTATCGTTAGCTCATTGAGAAAAGTAGATAACTTGATATAGATGAAATGGTAACTTCGTGAATGAAAGAATCTTAAAAGATTGTTCCTTGGTTATCACTTTAATCAAAAGTGAAGATCTTGAGTCGCCTTTATGCAACCCTAAGTTACACTTAATAACCGTTGATCTCGTAGAACTTGAAATCTGAAAGTGATTGTTTTTTTATTAGTTATTAAATTCATTCTAAAGTTTGTTGCTTTTTTACATTGGTGTTATTGAATTCATCTAAAGTTCTAATTTTTAATTCAAAGTTCGTGTCTTTAAGTTAATCGATTCGTATTAATTAAATATTTTTTATATATTTCCTGTGGAGATGACCTTACTTACCCTTATGCAATAAAAGTAGCTAAGACCGATATATTAATTTTTTTTTGATCGAGTCTCGACAACCAAATCAAGCGTAACACGAGATACGAACACTAGTTATGTACAAAAGTAATGTACATGCCAACATGTCCATCATTATGGATGTTCATGGTTACTGAAATATAACCATATTAGGATACTCGAGGCCTATATAAACAAAAGTGTACGTGGGCAAGAAATTAAACGTCCCTAATAATAAGTTTAATAATAAGGATAGAATTATAGTAGAAGATTATTTAATCTAAAAAGCTTAATAAAAATTGTAGGTTTAACACGTGTCATTCTATTATTTTAAAGATGAGTGTATTTCGATCATTGCGTCAAATATGCGATCTTATTGTGTGCTATACGTTTATTGTGTCAAATATCAGTTAATTGTATTATATATTTTACATAATTTGTTATATGTATTTATCATTGTGTTTTACCTTTTATACCATTTTGTGCTATCTTTATCATTGTTTTTATAGATTATATAAATTTGTTATCAATCATTATATTTTATAATTAAAAGTACACAATAATATATTTCACCAATGTATTTATTAAAATTTATAGTGTTGAAGATAACACAATGTGTAATTTTTATTATTGTTTTTTTATAAATTATATAAACTTGTTATCTATAATTTTGTTTTACAAATAGAAGTACATAATGATTTTATTTCAACAATATATATTTTTCAAAACTCATAGGTTCGTAATAACACAATGACTATTAAAAAGACACATAAGTATTTAGAAAAATACAATAACTAATAAAAAGATAATAGTATTATATTCATTTTAAAGATAAAATAGCGCTTATATTTATGGTGAAATTTTTATAAAAAAATAATATTATATATAAAAATTATAAATGTTTAAAAAAATGAGTGAACTTGGAAAAAATCAACAAAAGTGACTCTGAATAAAATTCTCATCTAGCAAATTTTTTTTGTACAATTTGATCTCAACCATTGATTAAGTAGATTGATGGTTGAGATTACTTATTACACTTTTAGTTTTAGTGGCCTTTTTATCTGAATATTTTTCTCATAATAAATATAAAAATTGTATGGATACTTTATATTTAAATATTTATGTAAATACATAAAAAAGTTAAAAGAGATAATGAGATGTTATTGTGCTAGTCACGTATAGGATTTGAGATTTTAATTTGCTCTAATCTCATTGTAGTGAGGCTTATACATAGTTAGAGATGAATATTTGTTTACTAACTTTAGTTACCCGTATATTATACGGAAGTGTGAAGAGGTTAGTATTAAATAACATAAAAATAAAAATAAAATCAAGTGTGTTATATATTAAATAAGAGATAACAACTTTTGATTATAAAGTCACAAATGAGCAAAAGCATCATTGTAAAGTACATTTATAGTAACATTAGTAGGTTTACACTCATTATTTAAAGCTAAAAGTTTCAATCAATCTTTACTCTTAACTTGTGACAAAATGTCATAAAACTGATCATGTGTAGAAATAGGCTCTTTTCAAGTATAAACCGACATTTGACAGAGATTGACCTTAACTTTTGTTTATTGTCATAGTGAAATATACAGTAAAAAAAATTGTCTTCTTTTAGACTTAAAAGGAATACTTTTGATGAGTCAAATCGTGAGCTAGATATTGAGTGTGTGTGAGGATATTAGTATGAAGAAATTAAGATTTGAATAATATACACTGAAAGTTATATGCAATGATTAGATCAATTTCGAATTATTTTGACCCTGTAATCAAATATAGAGATATAGTATTGAATCAGGTTGGATCGGACTATAAATGTTCATAATATCTCTGATTAGTTGTTGATTATTATTTATTTAATACTAACTTTTAGTAAACCCGTGTATTATACGGGTTGAAAAAATATAATATTAAATATAATAAAATTTTATGAAGTATAAAATGATAATCTAAAATAAGATATGATTAAAATTACATATGAGTAATAAATATCAGTAATAAAATAACGATATCAATTTTTAAACTTTTATTTTTAAACTTTCTTTCAAAAAAAAGTTAAACATTTTTTTTTTCAAAACCAACCGTATTAAAAATGTTATTTTTTAAAATTTTTTATTATAACTTCTAATTTTAATTATTTTTAGTTTATAAAAAAATTTACTTTTTAAAAATACTAATTTTAAATTTTTTTATATTTTAAACAAGTTAGATGTTTGAGAAAAAAATTTCAATTGTATAAAAAATTGTTTGCTAAAAATAACATTAATAAAAAGACATCTTTCTTAATTTATTAAAAAATTTAATCTAAAAAAAATAAAATTATTTAATATTTCTAAATTTAGATAATTATTTAAGAGGAGCGAGAGGCGGGAAAAATAAATTTAAAGAGCTTAAAAATATGTCAAGTGTACTTTTAAGTTACTATCAATATAGATTAATTCATACTTCTACTAATCTAAATTAATATATTTCTATATGTATACGCATATTCATAACATACGTATTGTCACACAATTATTTTGGATTTGAGATTTCAAATTTTGCTATAATTCGATTGGTGTGAGGCTCATACGTCATTAGAAATCAATATTTGTTATTATTTCATTACTTTACACATACCTATTTTACCATATTTCCATACGTATATGTATACTCATCCATACGTATACGTAAGGTATAAATAAATAATATTCTTTATAGACAATTTAATTGGGTAGAGGACGATTTCTTGTGGTATTGTTGTTAACGGAGCATCAAATCCTCCATTATAGATAAAATTTAAAGTCCATATTAACGTTATACCAAAATAAGCTACTAAGAACACTGAATGCATTAAAGTTGATTTGTCATGTTTACTTACAAAGGGAAAACATATTAGTGTGATTTAATTTATGTGGTGTTAAGATGATGATTCTTATGATGACGGTCCCACTAAGTATACCAAACAAAAGATAAAGAAAATATATTCGAGTGGATTGCGAAAATTGCCTCTTGAATTTCCACACAGACACACATATATATGTGTGCTTATAATTTTTTTTCTTTAGTATGATCGATGCCGAGTTCTCATCAAATAAGAAAAGTATTTGTGTGCTTTAAGTACTTAAACTATTTAGGGTAACTAGGATGTCGATCTTACGAGAAATCTGTGGATGGTATCACATGTAACTGATTATTAATTGAGTTATTTAACTATTGTCTCTTAATTGTAAATTGAATTTGAATGAGATTAACTACAACTAACGAATGCTTAAGAAATAGATATGGAAATTGAAGTTGATTTGAAAATAACGATGTAATTAAAGAGATCACCTGTGTTGCAAAATATGAAATCACGTAGACATGATTTGTTTGTTACTTGTATTGAAGGATGACTACTAGGTAGATATCATGTTATGTTAATTAATTTGTGAAACTAACTAATTCCACATCGTAGATATTTGTTCACAAACATCAATTAAAGATTATTTACCTAATCAATTTCCAACGATTGATAATTCATAGGCTAGTAAGTAGATGAATTGAATTAAATACTGAAAACTATTCAATCAAAACAAGATTCAAAGCATGTAAACAAATATGATAAAAAATAACCAATGTTTAGGTCTAGAATGAATCGAAACTCAAGTAGGTAAAATGGATAAATTAAATTATTTCTCTCTTCCTAGTATTTGTGTATAACAAATAACACATTTTTCTCTCATTCCATATTTAGTGCATCTCTCACTGTATTGATGTGCACAACTCTTCATCAAGCTCTCATAAATAAATATAAATAATAAGAATATACAAAAATGAATTTATTTAGTTGTTAAAAAAAGAATATACAAAACGAATTTGGACACACCACTATAATATGTGTGTCAAAACTAGTTACGACACTGAATCAAACATAAGAAAATAAACACACCATTACAATGGATAAGACATCGTTGTAATGAGCTAGACACAATACTTTAATAGGTACCATTACATAGAATGGATAAATTATATTGTGATTTCTGCGAAGACCTTTTGATTGAACGCACTTGTTGCTAATCTTGTGATAGAACTTCATCCATCTTTGACACCAAATTGTTATGTATTTTCTCCTTGGTTTTGTTGTCTTTGTGTTATTTGTTTTAAAACTTAGCTTATCCTGCAACATATCCTATACGTTGTTCATAATTGAGAACCTACAATAATTTTGGTGTATAACTAATCGTATTTTCAAGAGAAAGAATTGTAATTGTTTAGACATATCAACTATTATATTTTGATACCTATGTAGGTTTCGTAGTAGGTATATGAGTTTCTAGATGCATCTGAATTGTATGAATCATTATCAGATTTAAGTATTTTGATGATACCGTATGAAATATTTAGAAAAAGGGTGAAAAAGAAAAAGCAATTGTTGTTTATAGTAGTTACTAATGAGCACCAATTCTAATCGTATATGTTGCACATCATGGTTCCTTATATTAATCAATTGCTACTGACAATCCATTCCTACTTATGATCAATTTCCATGTAAATTCTAAACCATGAAGATTCGTGTCAAGTACTTTAAGAGGTTTTCAAAAATGATGATCGCATTCTCCTTCGTTGTGGGCAACATCACAGGCTCAATCTCTTGAAACTAGCCTGGGGAGTTGCCCTTTGAAACCACCCGTAAAAGGAGAGAAGCCTGTAGAACTCACGAGCTATCGTAGTGTTTAAAATTAAAATAGTCTCAAACAAATGTGTACTCAATATTTTTAAATTTGCATTGATATTTATTTGAATTTCTCATTTGTCTTGAGCAAATTTCAATTAATTAAAATGAAATGATAATACTAAATAAATTATCAACAATTTAAGGGGTGAACTTTGCTGATAGAGTTTAGTGAGATATTAAACTCATGAGCATTTTGGGTTTAATGAAAAAAAATTTATGTTAATGCTTATCCAACTTTTTCTTAGAGAACAAAACCGTTAATTAAAATTAACTAAACCATTATTTTTGTAAATATGGGTGTTGAACGAAACGAATTATAAATTCTTAAAATTAATCGAATTGTTATTTTTTAAACTAGATTTGAATTTGAATTAGATTATATTCTTATTCGAATTTGAACTCAAAACCACATTCGAGTTCAGTTCGATTCGAATTTGATTCGAATTCACCAAAAAAAAATATTTTAGTATTTATTTTCAAAACAAATAACCTTTAACATATAAAATAACTTAAGAAGAAAACAGGGTTAGAAAAGTAGAAACATAAATTTAAAGTATTAAACATATGATTAAATAAATATATGTACACATAATTCATCTATATAGAATATAAAATAAGCAAATATGTTTTTATTTAATTCGAATTTCAAATCGATAATCATAAATTTTAATCAAAATTTGTTTTCAGAATTGAATTGAATTTTGAGTTTTTTTGAACACGATTCGAATAATAAACACCCCTACTTGTAAATAAAAGAAAGAAAAAACATTGAGTTTAAGAAATAAGCGATTGTATTACTGAAAAAAGAGGCACCAAGTATATAATAACTAAATCTACAATCTATAAGCAGTTGTCAAACAATTAATAAGATGTAGCAAAAACCAAATACAATAATAATTAGAGAAATGTTTAAATATAAAGTATTTTAAAAATAAAAAGTGTAAGAATGATTAAAATGTTGACGGATGCACTTTTGATTAAAATTATGTTAGGGGCGAAATTTGTAATGTTCCCCACTCTTAAGTTTCACTTTGTTTTAAACATTTATAACTTTTACGTACGACATTATTTTTTTAAAAACTATACCATAAAAACGAGCATTTTTTAATATTTAAAACGCGTATAGTATTTATATAAAAAAACAAAGTTTTTTTTATGTTTTTTTAACTCATTGTATAATTTCGTCAAGTAATTGTGTAATCTTCTGAATTAATGACGATTACACAATTATCTGATGAGAAATACATAATGAACTTGAAACATAAAAAGTTTACATTTGTCATCGTTGTGTTATTCGAAAATCATCATTTTAAGAAACACAATGCATAACACAATAATCAACATTAGACACAATAGGTAACACAATGACTAGCACTAGACTCGATGATTACAATAAACACAATGAGCTGCTTGATGATAATTACAAAACGACCTAATTAGGATTACACAACTAACTAAAAAAAGTAAAAAATTTAGTTATTCAGTATTGTGTTATTTGAAAATTATCATTTTAAAAAACACAATGCATAACACAATAGTCAACATTAAATACAATAAGTAACACAATGACCAACCTTAGACTCGATGATTAGCATTAGAGACAATGAGCCGCTTAACGAGGATCAGGATTATATAATAAATTGAAAAAAAACATAAAAAAATTACATTTTTAGTATTGTGTTATTTAAAAATCATCATTTTAAAAAACATAATCATAATACAATAGTCAACATTAGACACAATGGGTACCACAATGACCAACACTAGACTCGACAATTAACAATAGACACAATGAGCTGCTTGACGAGAATTACAAAATGACCTGATCAGGATTACACAGTGAACTGGAAAAGACATAAAAAAATATATTTTTAGCATCGTGTTATTTGAAAATCACTATTTTAAAAAAGACAATGGTTAACATTAGACACAATAGGTAATACGATGACTAGCACTAGACTTGATGATTAACAATATACACAATGAGCTGCTTGATGAGGATTACACAATGACTCGATCAGCATTACACAATAAACTGGAAAACGTAACAAAATTACATTTTTAGCATTGTATTATTTATCATCATTTTTAAAAACACAATGCATAACAAAATGGTTAATATTATGCACAATAATCTGATAATATTACATAATGACCTGATATTACACAATGAGCTAACGAATACTATACAATAAGCTAACGAATTTTACACAATGAGCTGAAATAACATGAAAAAAACTTCGTTTTTTATCTATCAAAATTATATGTGTTTTAAATATTAAAAAACACTTGTTTTTATGGTATAATTTAAAAAAAAATAATATTGTATGTAAAAGTTATGAGTGTTTAAAAAAATGTGGAATTTGAAAATATGGTTAAGACTAAAATACCATTAGTCTATTATTTAAAGTTTTAATAATTTACTATTATGCTATCGAATTTTCCTAGCTATTTAATTTAAGATCTAATGGATAGTATTTTTTCTTAATTTTTTTAAGTTTTTTTCTCTTTTTACAATAACTCACCCTAATAATTAAGCATTGAATATTTTACACTTGTAGTGAAGTAGAGAAGTGACACTCGTCCGTCACTTAATTTTAGTTTATTTGTTACTTAAAATATTTATAAGTTTGTTACTTTATAATATGCTTGCAGAACTTGCTAGACGTTGTTAGGTCGGTTAATTGAAAGTTACGAGTACTCTGCCTAGGTTAATTGAAAGTTACGAGTACTCTGCCTAGGTGAAGATTACTTGGAGCCAAGTACTCGGATGTGGTTAATTACAAATAAATTAATATTCAGGAAATTATAAATATATCAAATATTATAAGCCTGCTAATATTTATAATTAAAATACATGAACATCAATATAAATCAAACTGATACATGTTCACATAAATAATTAAAAAAAGTAATATCCATTCTTAAATATTATAGATGTAATAATCATGTAATTCTTATCTTCTTAGGTATCTAAATGAAATAATAAAAATCCAACAAATATCAGTAAAAGGCAGCAAAAATTTGAGTTGCGCCAAGTTGACCCGAGTTTAACTGATTCCGAGTAATGTTAGCCAATTTGAAGAAAATCGTCTCGACATCTTACCAAGTACCGAGTTTTACAACACTTCTTTATAATATAAAAGTTTCTTTTTGACATATCACATATTTAATGTTTCTTTTGGTCCAAAGATAACCCTAACCTTACTAACTAATGTGGAAATTACCACGGAGCCTTCTAGTCTTGGGGCAACCTTATGAATTTCGAAATGAACCCGATTAATATAACATCTATTCTTCAAAGCAATGTTATACAATTTTCATTCAAAAAACTATTGTGGTAATTATGAAAGAATATTAGGTCATTAGAGATTAAGTTATAGATAATATGTGAATTTATTATTCATGAAATATTTGGAAGGTTGGTGTACGTAAAAGATATCTATATCAAACTTTGAGTAAATATTTTTTTTCTTTTCATGAAAATATCAATTCTTTGCAACCTTTTGCTTTTTGTTGACACTCGAAAGCGATCGAGTATAACATATGAATTTATATGCATTATTCATACACTTTCAACTTTCCATTTCTTTTTGCAGAAATATTTCGCATTCAACTTTGAATTAAATCGATCATCAAAGGGTAAGTAACGTGTAAAAAAGATTTTACAAGCATTCATCTTTTTAACATCTTTTAATTTTGCATGTCATCAAATTATTACCTTTGATATGATGATTATTGATCTTTAACGTAATGTCTGTCTCTATAAATTTCTATGTAATAAAGATGACTTTTGATACTTTTTAACATAATAACAATACTTAGCCGGTAATAAAAGGAAATTGTGGAGTTGTCACACTATATTGTCGGGTTCACATGTTTAAGTTATCTGGTTAAATTTGATAAACCACACGAGATCCATATGTATTTTTATCCCGGATACATTTAATAGTTGTAGTCGTCGGGTTCTAATATATAAGTTGTAATGAACACTAAATAGGTTGGCGGGTTGGAAACGAATTGTGACAATGTTATAAACATGTAAAAATGAGACATAAATGGGTTGACTAGTTGAATTTATAAATTATAAATTCAATGGTTTAACATATCAATTCAAACACTGTCTATTTATTGAAAAGTTAAATGGATCAATCTAAATACTAATAGACTTTATGTTGTTTTATGTAAGTTAAAAACACTCTAAAAGTAAATTAATAACATTATATCTTCATTCCTTTTGATAATAAAACATCAAATATACATGAATGTGCTAGGAGTGTGGAAGGATCGAGCAATGTGCATATGAATGCTACAACTAGAAGAAAAGGAGGAAGAGACAAATAGCTGAAGCTTATGAAGACAAGCCCTCGTTATTTGTGATGTGAAAATAGGTCCAAGTTATGATTAATGGAGATAATGAAGGTTTAATCTGAATTTAATGATGTGATCAATAATTGAAGAAGAGAAAAAGGATAAAAGATGGCTTAATTTAATTTGAAAAGACAGTTAGAATTTATTAGGTTATGTTTATCTGAGTTGTTTAAAGTTGCCTATTGGTATGAGTTTGAGTCTTGGTAGGAGTTTTGCTTTTCCAAGTTGAGTTTAGTATTAATAGCACTTTGTAATTACTTAGGTATTATGTGTGTTGTTTGATTGGTAGATAAAAAAAAGTCGTGGCTGAGTTTGTTCACAAATTTATTGTGTTTTTATGTGTTGCTCGAACAAATTCTAACCAACAATTGGTATGATCAGAGAGCTTGGTGTAGCTCATACATGGAAACGAACACAAAAGACCGAAGCCCATGAGAAAGATCGAAAGGGTTTTGAGCGAGCCAAAGACCGAAACCACCAAAGAGTTTTCGCTTGAGCCAAAGAGATCACCAAGGTTCTATGTGATCCGGGAAGACTAAGGGAAGAAGAGTTACGTGCGATCTTTGCAAATGATCGAGATATAGGAGAGACTAAGATGATGAATACGAATGCCAATGGAGCTGGAACAATGGCACTAGTAAGAGAGCAAGGTAATGTATCACTATAACATCCCAAACTGACAACGACAAGCTACATAACATTGGAAATCATGGTGGAATAGATTTAAAGGGCCCAAGGTCTTTAGGATGCCATTACTCTATATGGGAGCGATGGTTGAGGCTAGATGCTATTGTTATTCAATCATTACCAGAAGATATTTTGCTTCAAGTAACAAAATATAATGATGCGAATGGTGTTTGGAAGGTGATTAGAGTTGGAGTAAAACAAGTGCAAATGAAAATCTCATTTAGAAATGCTTAGGAGCGAGTTGGAACTCATGAAGATGAAAGGCAATAGAGCCATCGATGACTTCACTAGGGTAGGTTAAGTGGAACAAGTGCCAAATTCAAGAATCTTGGTTCAAGTTTTGATAATGAGATGATAGTGAGAAAATTGTTAAACTCGGTCCCAAGGAAGTACCTCCAGATTGTTGCTTTCACTGAATAAAATTTGAAATCAAGTCCATGCGATTTGAAGAATCCGTTGGGATGTTGAAAGCATACGAGAAATGAATCATAAGCCATGATGTGAAAGAAGAAGATCAAGGTAAACTTTTGCTTGATAGTTCAAATGATTAAAGGAGAGATGATTATGGGGATAAGCAATGAGGATGGGGTCGTGACTATAATAACCAAAGATGCAACGTTGGATCTCATATTAGCTAGATGATGGAGGTGATAATCAAGAACCTCTCAATGGTAGGGGATGTGACTTTTGTGGTAGAGCAAACTAGAGAAGCTGAACGTGAAAGAGGATATTGCCAAGGGAATTTCAAGAGTAACTTAAGATGCTACAAGTGTAGAAGGATTATGCACTTTGCATATGAATCCCCAACTGGAAAGAAATGGAGGAAGAGACAAACCTAGCTCAAGCTTAAGAAGACGAGGCAATGTTATTATGATATGAAAGAGGGTCGAAAGGGAACAATGGGGCCGATATTCAAGGAAATGAAAAAAATGATAAGTTTAGTTTGAATTTTATTAACTAGTAGCGATAATTAGAATTTATTAGTATATGTTAATCGAGTTGTTTAAAGTTGCCCTTTAGTAGAAGTTTGAGTTTTAGTAAGATTTTTGTTTTCCTAAGTTATGTTTAGTATAATTAAGGCTTTGTAATTGGGTTTACGTGTGGTGTTCGATCAATAGTACTCAGAAAGTTAGTGTCGTGGCCAATTTGATCACTAATCCTTTATGTTTTTATGTGTTGCTCGATCCAGTTAAAGCCAGGATTTCCAACATGCAAGCACCCTCCTCGTCAATCTTGGTTGCCAACTCGATCCATCCCAACATTGATTAACCAATCATCGCATTCATCTTCTTAACATTCTCCAATCAAATGTTTGTAAGTAGATTTTGAATATGTACACCATGGCCAAGAACACAAACCATAGTTTCTAACCCTAAGTTTATGTATTAACTAAGAAAATCATTATTAATGTATTTGATTTGATAACGCCAACAATATTCATGATACATATTTATCATTTTAATAATGATAACCATAATATATATATATATATATATATATATATATATATATATATATATATATATATATATATATATATATATCAAAACATACAAATAACATAAACGTAGTGTTATCCAAGAAAAGTTATAAAAGACAAATAAATTGTAGATGATGATAATTTTTTAGATATTATTCTAATTCAATAATTTTGTATAGTGTATTATCTTATCTATGAAAAGTAGAAAATTACCTAATTCAAAACT
The DNA here is from genome assembly GCA_025506505.1 of Flaveria sonorensis. Lineage (NCBI taxonomy): Eukaryota > Viridiplantae > Streptophyta > Magnoliopsida > Asterales > Asteraceae > Flaveria > Flaveria sonorensis. The sequence goes on from CM046425.1 coordinate 4,025,709, forward strand.
AAAGTATAGTGTATCCTAAATTAAATTGCAAAATTCCATTGAAAACCCAAATTTTGGTTTATAGTTTAGACTTTTCTTGTATAATATGTCATGCTTAATATACAAGTTATTTCTTTTAAGTTTCAAAGATTTAATGCAACAAGAAACGATGATCAACATTATTAGAACGATTTTTAAAGCTGAACAACCAGAGTAATTGACTAGAATAAATCAATTGTTAGAAGATTAAAGAAAATAAATAAATAAATTACATTCATATATGGTAATGATGATTTATTGAATCAAAAAGGTCTATGTGACCATTAACATATAGAGATGTATACTATTATTAATATAATAGGGACGTTACATCAGTTTTTGCATAATTTAATAGATTAAAAAGCCATAAAATAAAAAGATATAATCATATTTTACCTGTTAGGGTTTGTACAGTGATCGAATGGATGGAAAAATACATAAAAAGATAATGAATGCTTTTACTTTAAAGAATACTCCAAAAAACTATGCATTTTATTTAAAAAAAGTATAAACTAAATAAAAACACAAACCAAAAATTTCGCAAACATCAATATGAATATGATTTAATGATTTATACATGATATATACAATAACAGAAAATCAAATTAAAGCTTAGAGTATCTCTAAGGCTACCATTATTCATATCATCGATCTGTGGTTGATATATATGACATTGAGAGGAAGAAAGAAATCTATGAAGACGAACATCCACAGATGAAGACTATGAGTAAAGAAGTAGACAGAGAGACAAGGTTAGAAAAAATTATGTGTTCATCGAACAACATGGATTAATCAATTCATTAGTAAGAAGTAAGAACATTCATAATTAAAAGAGATAATAAGAATTTCAAGATATGAAGAAAAGATGTAACGAATTTTACTTACTTTATAATAAAAACACAAATTACAACTATGATTTATTCTAAGCATAATAATAACAATAACAAAAAGTATAATTTCCATTCAATTAATTATTGATCACCCCACAATCACCTAAAATTGGCAGCTGATTACAGACCATTAGCGTCACTAAAGTTTATATCCCCAATCAAATCCGTCATTAAACATCGAACCTCGATCTCACTATCCATAATCAAGTAATTGCATCTAACTTCAAGTTTCTCGATCAGAACAATTTACATACTTTTATAAACATATACTCACACATCTATAATCTATAATAATAATATCATAATAATAATATCATAAGTAAGATCAACCAGTATAACTTATCAATATTTTCAATTCATAACCACCTCAACAAAAATGATCTAGGAGTACCAGTTCATACCGGGCAACTGATACGGTTGTCGGTAAACACCGTCTCCGATCGAGCCTAACATTGTCTGCTCCTGCTGTTGTTGCTGCTGCTGGTGCTCGTGCTGCTGATGGTGCATTAATGGTAACTGGCTCAGGAGGCCGGCGATAGAACCGCCGGTTTCTTCGGCGGTTCTTGTCGCCAGTACGCCTCGGTCACAATTACCATCAGAAATAAATCTTTTCGTGCATGGTGAATTACCTGCACGACCTTCTTCCTGCAAGAAGATCCCTGGAAGTGATCTTTTGACAGGAAGAAGACTCGAAGCACTTGTGATGTTGATGTTGTCGTTAGAATTCGAGGTTAACGACATGGTGTCGAATACAACGTTGTGTTCATGATTCTCGAGCATTACATTGAAGCCTGTTGGTCTAGTGACACCTAGTGATATCGACGGTGGTATCGATGACAACATCCCCGTCATCGGGTGATCGCTGCCACCGTCGCTATCCACCGGCCGTTGCATATTATTCTTCTTGTATATTCGACATAACACCCAATCATCCAACTACAAGCAAACATCAAAATCAACCAAAAAAACAATCAAGAAAATCAAGAAACATTCCCCGCCAAAATAATAATATTATTACCCGTAAGGAAGCTTTTTTATTAATCGGATCACACCCGGGAGGCTTCGATGTAGTTTTATTATCAGCAAGACGATATTCATGCATGATCCAATTCGTTTTCGCCCCTTTCGGTGGTTTACCACCGTAAAACACCAGTGCTTTCTTCACACCAACTTTCTGAGTCCCACCGGAGGTCAACACCGGCTTATCAGTTCCGGTTGCTTTCCAGTACCCCGAAGTCGCGGCCCGGTTCGGCCGTGCTCCGTTCGGGTACTTCCGGTCCCTCGGGCTGAAGAAATACCACTCTTCTTCCCCGAACGTCGCCTTAGCTAAAACCACAAGTAATTTAGGAACCAACGGTATAAATAATAATAATAGTAATAGTAATAATAATAATAACAATAAATAACACAGACGAAGAAATGATAATTATAAAATAATAGAAATATGAATAGTAATAGTAATACTAATAATAAGTACAGTTGAGAACCGATAATTAAACTGACCGGGGAGTTCCCATGGGTCGAACTTGTAGAGATCAACCTCGGCGATGATGGCGACCGGCAGCGGGGCGGAGGCGGCTTTCTTCTTGAGGTAGTGAACCACGAGCTCTTCGTCGGTGGGGTGGAACCGGAACCCCGGTGGTAGCTGTGGTTGTTTTGAAGAAGATGATGAATCTGTGCTCATCTCCATGTTTATGATAATAATAATAATAATAATAATAATCAAGTTTAATTATTATATGTTTAGAAGTAATCAGAGAATTGAGAGAGAGATAGAGATCAGAGAGAGAGAGAGAGAGAGTATTGTAAGATGAAATTAGAGAAGCTTATCTTTATATGGTTATACGGACCATCGTATGAACAAGGGTATGACCGTATATGATAATCGTATTATTTATTGCTAATTAGATATTTATAAGTAACTTTAGACCAGAAAGCTAAATACTTTGACTGTGGTTAGCATGATTTAGAGGTGTAAATCGTGTTTGGTCTGTAGATTTACGAGTTGAATTATTTAACCCGAACATGACTGTATATTTGTTATTGTGTCAAAAACACAATATTAACCTGCACAAATTTAAAATTGTGTAATTATAACATGATCTTATTAATTCTTTTATCTATGCTTGTCAAATGGATTGACGGGTTGACAGGTAATAATCGAGTCGTATATATGGTAATTAAATTGGTGGTATGTTAAAAACTATGTTAAAATAGTTAGCGGGTTGACATGTTTAACTAAACGGGTTAAACAAGTCAACACGAACACAACCCAAATAAAAAAATCAATCAGAGCACGTGTTTTTAAACTGGTTAAATATGCCAACCGTAAACATGGTTTCTTCTTTTTTTTCTTTGAACAACAAACGCACACAATCTCTAAGCGTAGTTTCTATGTGTTGTGTTTGTCTTGTTAGAAATTAACCCAATTGCAACTTTGTGAAAAAAAATAGTTAAAGAAGTAATTTGCTGAAAATGAACGGAGAGCGTAAAATGAAAATTGTGATTAAGGTGAAGCTAAAGTGATTATTTATATATTTAATTCTCAAGTATGCTATGTGATTCTTAAGAAACTAAATTAGTTATTAATACACAAAAGTCTAATCGAGAATATAAAAATATATAAATAAATGAATATTGTCATACTGATTAGGATTTAACATTTGAATGAGAGGTTGCTTTCCTAATTAATGTATGTGACATGTGAACCAGGACTAATTATATTATTATAATTATTAATTATACTTATTTCTTATGTATTTTTTTAAACAACACTAGTTGTTAAAAGTTTTAACCACTAAGAAGTTAGTACCGAATATATTTTACTAACTTTTAACAACTAAATTTGATAGACTAACCTCCATGATGAACCTCTTGCATTCATTTCTTAACTCCAACTCTAAATTTGGTTAAAACTTTCAATCTATCTTCCTCCATGATGAACCTCTGTTGTCTTCTTTCTACTTGTTTGATGAGAAAGACTTATTACATTTTCATACTTTAGCTCGCGGGTTTTTGACTTGAAAGAAGATAATATATTCGGTAATTCAGACTGTCATTTGGTGTCTATGGAGAAGCAGGAATGAATCAATCTTTGAGCAAAAATCATCGAGTGTCGTTAAGTTGGTGGAAGAAATAAATGTTTTTGGTTATCTCTGGCTTAAGAACAAGTCTAAAAATTAATCATTAACATAGGATCAATGGTGGAATTTTGATGTTTCTAGTTTGGTGATTTAAAAAATAATATCATGATGTTTGTAATAATCTTAGACTAACTCTTTGTTAGTCTATGGTATAATAAAATTGTTTGTTGGCCTTTAAAAAAAAGTAAAATCAATTTAGTAATAATTTGTTAATGTTAATGCATATTTGAATATTATACCTCTAAGAGAAGCAAATCTATCCATCTTTCTTTTGAACAATTAGACCAAAATACCATGGCTTTATTTCTTATGTACTTATATAATATATATGAAAAACTTAATTTGAAATTAATAATTAGTAATTTGTTCTTCAGTTACTATTATTTCTAAATATTAAGGGTAATTAGTGTACCGGTGCTTGTGTGTTCAAAATCCTTAAGGGACACCGCGCGGCTACATCGCCACCACCCCCCACACCGCCTTTTTTTGTCTGGCACGACATTGTCTCGCCATGCTTCTTCCATTTTTGATTGTTGCAAAGAGTCATTAGGCTAGCCTTTGCCTCCGCCACCGCCTCCGTCATCGAGTTCGTCGGATCGGACATTCTCCTGCAACCCTCAAATGGATTAATTAAAAAGAATTGTCGCATGAAGTGGCATGAGTGATCCCTCTAAAGATTGTGGTATGTATGTCATATGATATAAGAAAATATGATTGATAAGTATATGGTATGTTTCAATGTGATGTAAGCACCTCTTCCCTCCTTAAAGGTCGAGGTTTTAATTCTCATGATACAGTAGATTGATGTTAAAAGATAAAAAATATTTATTAATGGTTATTGATATCTGAAATTTTAAAGATTTGACTTAGTATAATCATTTTGATTGGAATATATGAAGAAAATGTTATACTATTTAATATGATAAATCATTTAAAAACTATTTATTTAAGTATAATCATTGCTACCACTTAATTAGACTATCAACTTTTTTGGGTCCCAGCAACTAGGTGGAAACCTCAACAATAACAAAACTTTTAAGTCTTCATGTTAGTAAATATAAAAAAAACTAGTATTAAGCCCCCCGCGTTGCAGCTGAAGGCGTAAAACTATACCAAGTAGCATCAATAACATACCACCGTCAGTGAACACCAACATCGGAAAAACTCATATAAAAATATTAATAGAAAAAACAAAAAAAAATAATACCAAACAAAAAGTAGACGTTAAAACGTTGAACCACGGAGGCGAAACGTAAAACATATAAAACAATAAGTAAGTCAATCTAGAAAATATAAAACATATAGAAAGCAAGCAAATGAGAGAATTCTCCACCTTGACTGGGATTTAAAAAATTTCTTATAATGTAATTCATAACAATTTTCGCATTGACCTTACTTTATTGCCCGGCTCGCGGAACAATAAACATAATGACTCAGTGCACATGGAGCTCCTCTTTCAATTTGAAATGAAAAAGAAGAAAGGAATGACATTTGTAATTCGTGACCTAATTAGAAAACATCTTGCTTCAAACATAGGAGTTAGGGCCGTTCAACGGGAAAAAATAAGCGTAAAAACATTGAACCACATATACACGTTGAGGCGTGTTAACTTGTAAAATTTAGACCTAAACGTAAAATGAACAATTGGTATAATATGAAACGTATTTTGGACTAAATTTGAAAGTTAAAAATTGTTGGAGCAAAATTGTATAAGACGTAAAGTATTAGGTTAAAATAAAAATGTCCAAGATTAAAAAAATTAAAAACAAAAGGTAAGTACAACCAATAAAACACATAATACAATTCTTTATGCATATTAAAATTGATAATTAGTATATATATAATTATAAAAGCTTATAACAAGTACTACGAGAAAATTACCATGAGTTCTCTATATACACATTGCAATTCTAGAAACAAACACTATATTTTCGTGGCTATAGTCGTCATGTAATGTACATAACAAATACTTTTTCAAAACTTAAAACAAATAAGGTTATATTCGCTACACAACGTAAGATCATATCTATAAGAAAACGCTAACATTTCAATGCATAAACATGAACAAATTCACATGAACACATACACTAAAACAATTGCAGTGAAAATCAGTAAATACATACTAATCTATTATAAGAAACATGTTAAATCTATTTCGATACTCACATAAGTATGTAATACAAGAAACCTCTTAAAAATTTCTATCACTAACCTTGTTTTTAAATAACATTAATTTCGAACTCAGTTTGTTTTTTTAACTTTCCCATAAATATTTTAACAAATTTTATTCACAATTTAATTTAAATAGATAGTAGTAAATCCATTAATTGTAACCTCAGGTGTACCTTTGTGTTGTTTTGGTCTTATGCATATTAAAAGCGAGATTCATTTTCAAAAAGCTAAGATAAATAATTTCATAACAAAAAAATGTTTGTACATTGATAAACTAATTAAATGAACTATAAAACCAAATTAATTACATGTTTAAAAACATATTCTTTCAAGTATAATATATAAAAAAAGTAAAAGAAAAGAGAGGTTAAAAGGGTAATTTAGCAAGATGAGTTGGTGGAAGGAGATTAGAGGATAACAGGGTAAGTATGAAACTGAAAGCTACACAAATCACAAGCTGACACGTGTTATGATGACGTGGCAAGTGGGCCCAGTTGTAGGGAAGTTGAGGCAACAAAAGGTCGGGTAGCGACGAAAAAGTTAGATCGGCGATTAAGGGTTTAAAGACGTCTGTTATGCTTTTGCGACGCTAATGGCATCAAAAACGTCATATTTGGTGCGGATTTTTAGCGACAATATTTCACGCCCCGTCATATCATCTCTAATCGTATTCTTAATCTTAATCTTAATCTACCCACTATTCTTTTAACTTAATTTATTGTTTTGATTAAAGATATTTAAGGCAACATGTGGGCCTGTTTGATTAGCTATATTGTTTGTTGTGGCTGCGGGTTAACAACGTGAGCATAATTTTTTTTACCGGTGACGTCATGTTTCGTATTTGGATTTTTGAGAAAATTCTTTTTATCGACTCAGCATAGCTATGCTAAAAGACTAAGGGGCTGTTTGAGTTGGTCAGCAGTGAAGACTAGGGTCAGAGGTCTCAAAAAAACTGACTGGGTCAGAAGGTAAAACAAGGGTGGGTCAGAAGGGCTGACTCGGTCAGAACCTATTTTTTGCAAATCAAACGCGCTGACTGGTTGACCGAATCAGCAGTCAGCAGTCAGAGGATCAGTCATATGCAATCAAATAGCCCCTAAAGCGACAGCGTGTTATTTTTTAAATTAGATTTATTGACGAACTTGAGGCGCTTTGTTGGTTTATTGCTTAATTGATTTTCGAGTACTTATTATTGTAGGTTTATTAACAATTGCTAAACACACAATAGAGTTTTATTTAGTTTTTATATATCATGATGTTTAGTTTTGTATTTTATTATAATCACTATTACTGTTATAAAAGATCCTTAAAAATATTGCAAAATATATAATATTTATACAATTTATTAATTATGAATATGAATATTTTTTTACAAATATTGTACTTTATAAACATAACTTAAGACGGGACATTGGTTTGGAAAAGATGTTTGATAGAATTTGTAGCTAGGAGGATGGAACAAATTTAATAAAATAAGTTTTATGTTGGTGTATGTTTGAATACATAACATGTTAGTAACATAGTATGATATAGTATATATATGAGGTCATATTGCTGTTCACAGTTCATACACGTGTAAATGAGATGGATTCCACTGTTTCTTTTAGGATTTAATTTAAGTTCATCTTTAAGTGTTAGTAAATTACATACTATACAAAATGTAACCATACGTAGAGTAAAGTACAAGGGTTTTTATATGATGTACAATTGCTATCTAAAAAACTATTAATACATGTAGTTCATTTTTTAACATAAACTTTGAAAATATTATTAACGACAACCATATTTCATTTTTCTTATATAAAATTACATTTGCTATCAACATTCAGGTTCGCAGCGGCGTTTCGATGTTACTTTTTTCCAGCAATTTTGTCGTCTCCGTCGCAACGCGATGTTTCAACTTTTAATATAAGGTTCCGACTACTATCAACAATGTCCAGAATTTGTCTTTTTTATATAAAGTTACGTATGCTATCAACGTTCTCTTCAAAGAGTGGATTCATAACAACGTTTCAATATTAGCTTTCTCATGGTTTTACTTCCACGCAACAACGTCAGGTCTAAATACTAGTTAATATAGAAAAAAGAAAAACTGACTATGAATATATCGTAAAAATATTTACCTTGATATATTTTCTAGTAATAAGGAAATTTATTTTTCTTTCTTGTATAAACTATATGTTTTCCAGGTTCATTACATGTGGGTCATACATCATGATGAGGTCAATTGTAGAAATTGGTAACATCTCATTAGATAATTTAATAATAGGGTGACACACGCTTGAAAATGAGTTTGCAAGTTTCTAGAGATTCTAGAACGACTTAAAATTTTATTTCATGACTATATGTATCTATGATCGGCTAGATAGGGACCTGAAAGAGAGAGGAAAAATCACAACTACAACTGGGCGCGAGCGTGTCCCGCATTATTTGAAGGAGTTAATTTCGTCAGAGGTGAAGGAGAGAGAAAGAGAAAACATATTTATCGGAGATTCGGAGAGATCTACCCATGAGAAGAGAAGAAAGAAGATCAGGGGCGGACATATATAATGTTAAGGGGTAGCCTCCGCTACCCCTCAACTTATTACGGGTAGTACAAAAATTTTTTTTACGGTTTTATGTAATACGGGTAGTGCAAAATTTTTTTTTACGGTTTTATGTAAAAAAAAAAAAGTTACGGTTTTACGTTACCCCTGAGAAAAAATTACGTTACCCGTAAATTCTTTTAAACTTAACACTTTATAAAAAGTTTTAAATTTTATAAAAAAAGTCTATTAATCTTAAAATACAATACATTCTATAAAAATGTGAAATCTTATTATTCATTATCCAATAATATTAAAACCCTAAATACTCATTACCCGTTACCCAATACCCAACCCAATACAATAATAAGCCCAAAAAAAATATAAAACATAAAAATAAAAAATACAAGATCAAGCAGCTGCAGCGCCCAGCAACAACCTTCAATGCTTTATCACCTCATGGGCTCACCTGCCTCACGCCACCGCCCACCGCCCATGTAACGGTTGCCGTCTTCATCACCTCAACGTAACAATTTTTAGTTTTTTACTCTATTAGATTATGAAATTAGAAATTAAGGGTTTATGATGCGCACTTTTTAATATTTTTAATAAGGCGATGCAATATTGTGTTGACCTTTTTAAACAAAGGCAATTCATTGATGTGAAATTAAATGCGATAAGTGAACAAGAAAAGGTTGCAAATCGGTATAGATTATTAGGATCTGTTATTAGTACTAGATTCTGCCTAGAAAATACTTTACCCTATCGAGGTCGTGATGAATCGAAGAAATCTCGTTCGAAGGGCTATTTTCTTTCAACTTAAAGTTGGTTAGTGAGAATAACTCGAGAGATTGATAAGTACACATTAGGGAATGCACATAAGAATAATAAATTGACAGCTCCATTGAAAAATACGTTTCTAAACTGAAGCTTATCAAGGCGAATTTACGGAATCGTATGAGGAATGAATATTTGAACAATGCTCTAGTATGTGCGGTTGAAAATGAAATGTTTGATGAAGTAACGGATAAGGATGTAATGTCTCGTTTTCAAGCTATGGAAAACCGAAGAGGAGAGTTCTAAGATCTATTAGGCATTTGTCTAACTTTCTTTATTATTGTGTTTTTTTCTTTTATTTATATAAATGTACGGTAAAAAAATTTACGTTACCCCTGAACTTGTTTTTTAAATCCGCCACCGAAGAAGATAGCAGATCAAACAAAACAGTATCAAGGTAGAGGCAGTCGTATCCACCCATGTTGCTGATAGTCTTAGTTTAAAAAACAGCAAATATGATTAGATCACTTAGAAACTCACCTTTGTTCTTCTTAGGTTGACAAGTGCCACCTCGTCACCCAATGTTATTTCTCACTTTTATCTTTATTATTTCTCTCTTTAATCTTATTGAACACAAAATAAAACAATCCAATATTATTAGTTCATTATAATATAAGATTAAAGCAGGTGTTACACTCATTATCCTCACTATGCTATAGTCGGTTGTCCAAACAGCTGCAATATTAATATGTTTATGAACTAACCCTTAATGATATGCCCTGGACCCTGGTTATCCAACTGTAACATCCTTCTATGAAATATCTAGAGCTGATGCATTAAGAATATTAGTCGTTGATCCGCCAGTAATGCTTTTACCTATTCCTTGGTTTCCAATGACACGCTATCATTGGATTTCCAATTCGATCTCTTAGGTATTGTTGACGAAACATCCATTGATGAAAATATTTTAATTTGTAGTATACATACACACTTATACCCGAAATCTCATAGGTTAAAGTAAACAAATTGCAAGTTTGCCTTGTTTTTACTAGGTACACTTGATACGTTGATAAGTTTTTTTTTTTTTTTTTTTTTTTTTTTTTTTCTGGTTTACACTAAACATAATAGTAAGATGTTTTATGTATACCTTTCATAATCCTAATATATATTTCAACAATTCACCTATAATGATAAGGAGGGCATCATATTGGTGACAAATCAACGACATACATACATAAGCATTTGAAAATTTTACACATTTAGTTACTTTAATTAGAGATAAAATATAAGAGGAAGGAGGGTCATAAATCTTGAATTTGCCTTCAATTTTCAAGATACCAAACATGATAATATAAGAGACAAAAGAACCAAGATTTGCGGCACAAGAAAAGAACAAACCCATCACCTTATCTATCATATGTAACAGAATCAGGCAATGTCACAAATTGCATGTTCCTTAAACATGTGGCTAAAAAATGCATGTCAATTAATCTGTTTCACATACTTATACCTTGTGTCACACGCAATCTATTTGATCAAATGTTTGGCCAAACCCTCTTCATCTTCAACAACAAAACCTAACACTAATTAGTTCTTCCTTTAGCTTTATTTGTACATGAATCGATCGAAAACACTATTGGACTTTACATGTTTAACAAGCTAGAGAAAGTGTTAAAACGAAGTTGATCGGAAATATATATGAAGAACAGGATCAGGATCTTGTAAAACACGCGTCTATATCCTTTCGACAGCTTTAATAGTTTTAGAACGATTTGATTTGGGAATCAAACCTAGGAGTCAGAAGTTGGATGTTTTGTTAATTCACACACCCATGATGATCCAATATATCCTAGAGATAGAAATTGGTTTTGTTTCTATTATAGTTTTTTCCCTTTCGTTGTATTCATTAAAACATATATTAGATGTTAATTTGACGCTTTTGTGCTCCTTAATTATATGGAGTGAAAGTAATTAGTCTACTTTTTAAAGACAATTGTACATGTAACCAAAGGTTTTTAGCCTAACAATATCATGATATGTAATAAAAATATTTCTTTTTAAATGATTAAAAGCTTTATTGTTACGATGAACATTAATTTAGATTTAAACTAGTTTTAGATAACACGAGAATTGTTTCTGATAAAAGAATTTTGTGCATGAATGTAAGAGTGAGGATATATGGTGCCAAATAGAAAGTGCAATTTTTTGTGGACTAATTTTGAGCTACTTTGTTTATAAAAGAATATTAGTGAAACAAAACTATTCATTCCTTTTTCTCTTAATTTCACAATATTCAATATGATATAAATTAAGATATGATTTTTTCCAATTAAGCTATTATATTAATTAAGTTGGTTCGTAAAACAAAATGTATTAATTCTGGATCGAAAGTCTAAAATAAGAGCATCCCCTATCAAAAGTCTTAAACGCGTCATTTCGACTATTACATCAGGTTTTAATCTATTTACTCTTCAAAGATAGCTATATCTCTCCAATACTACATCCACTTACAAAATGTGTAAATATATGTATGTATGTATGTATGTATACAATAAATTTATTGATTGTGTGTGAGAGGGCTCACCACATTCCATGCATCTACTCATCCACCTAAGCGTCTAAATGCACCACCTAAGCATCTGAAATTTACCATTGGAGATGCTTTAACAAGATAAAGGCACAAGTTAACCATATATAACATAATCATTATAAAAAATGAAATTTATTAGACTTTAAAAAAGTGTTTTTCATATCGATCAATTGCTTGAAAAGAATTGGCCAAAGTAGTTCAGGTACTCTAAGTCATTGTTGCTACATTGATTCACCTGATAAGACTAGCTTCTCTGGCAGAACAATTTATAACTATCGTCATTTCATGTTCAAATCATATTATGAATACAGAAAGCAAGAGGTTTTTGACAACCAAGGTAGTCTCATGCATATCCTAGTATAACATAATATGTGTATGTATAATATGCATATTTCTTAAAACGAGGATCAGAGTCAATTAACCCAATATGTCAAGTGTGTATGGAGTCAAACTCAAATGTCTAAGTCCGAAGTTACCTCTATAGCCATAAAACTCTAATTTTCTTTTATCTTTTAAAACTTATTCTTTAACTTGTAATTTATATATTAACTTTCTAGACTTTGACTTGTTCATACTAATAATAATTTTCAGGGGAATATAGTTCCCATGGTTTTAAAAAATCAACTTTACGTTAAAATTATACAATTAAAACAACTATTCCGAATCATAAATTATTGACTTTGAATGATTACCACAAAATTTGGCTGTAATTCCAAGGGAAAACGACAAGCATGAAAGGGAACAGTGAAGATAGAAAAACCATCAATTGAACTCCAAATAATAATTTATTAATATAAATATTATCATGATTATTTAATAAAGATAACACATGAATAAATACTAGCAAATTAATATAACATGGTGCAATGCGTCATTCAATGAGTAGACCTTTAGATATACCTTTCACGATTATTAAATTAGTGGCCCACTTCTGTTTATATCTAATCAGATGATTAATATTGTTGATTAAACTAATGAGCTGTTAAATCTTTGTCTAATTTAAAACAACACTTTACATCTAATTTTTGAATGTGGTAAGGTCCCTTTCCGCTATCCAAAATGTTGAGGGTTAAAATTATGCAAGACGCATGTATAGAGGTTTTTTTCTAAACCAATTCCTAAATTTTTTATGATAAATTAATCACAATCTGTACTTTACAAGATTTAGACTTTTAATATTTTGATTATAAAGCACACCCACGAGAGTATCTTCTTGGGGTCATGTATAAGTGGTTTATATAAGTAAACCAGGAGTTGTTAAAAAAACATCTAATTTAAAATGATTATAGTTTTATAAATCCCAAATTTACAACTTAAAGTAGATACAGATTTGAGAAATTGTAATTTTGCGTGATTAAAGTAAGTATGATGGAAAGATGAGCTAAAATAAAATAAAACAGAAAGCAGAATATTTATTTTCTTATGGACGGAGTAATCATTTTTCTTATTTTTAATATGAGGACGAAAATTTTGGTCATTTGTCATTGTCTTAAGTTGCTATCACCTTCGAATGTTGACATCGATCACCCATCATGTAATATGTCGTTAAAGTCCTCACAATTTAGAATAAAACAAATCTTATATCGTTTAAAGCGTGTAACCTTAAATCTTAAAACTAGCTTTAGTACATTTATATATCACATGAATTTAATAAATAAAATTTTAAATAAAAATAAATTTTATTAATTATAAAATAATATTTTAAGATGATATATAACTGAAATTACATAAATACTATAAGTAATAAAACAATTATATTGACTTTTTAAAATTTTTGTTTTTTAACTTTTTTTTTCCAAAAAAAATATATTTTGTTTCAAAATAAATCGTTTTATAAAAATATCTTTTTATAATTTACTTGTTATAACTCCCAATTTATAATTATATTTGTTTATAAAAATTTTATTTTTTAAAAAGACCGACCGTAAAATATTTCTTATTTTAAAAAAGTTTGGTATTTTGGAAAAAAATTGTAATTTCTAAAAATCGTTTCTTAGAAATAACATTAATAAAAAGATTTTTTATAATTCATTAAAAACTATTTTTAATATTAAAAAATTAAATAATATTATTAGTAATTAACGTAATTATTTAATTGAATAGATAAACAGAAAAAATTTGATAAATATAAATGTGATGCTGCCACGTATTATTTTAATTACTGTTTTATTAGAGTGGTTGGAGTGCTACATTTAATATAACTTCAACGTAAAGTGTAAAATGTAACTATGGTGTCGTCTCCAGGTGACAACATTCTTTCTCTTCTTCTTCCTCCTACGTCGAGGGATACAGTATGAGCGCATGTGTATAATTAAGGTTAGGTTTTATTTATTTTTCTCTTGTTGTGTCCTCAAGTCGCCATAGTTGTAACTCATGGCATTATGATCATAACTCATGATGTCGTCGTACTCATGGCTCAAGACATTGTAGTCGTAGAACCCTATTCCCCTACTGTTTAAGAAAAACCACACGATAAACTATATATATCCTTAACATAGCATAGAGTTTGCAAACAGTAATGTACCAGTAACATGCAATAAGTTGTGGACACATACATAACCATCAAAGAAAATATTAAATTATATCAATGATGAGTACGGACATTTGCGATTTGAAGCTCATGATAAAAGGAGATATCGTGAACCGTTCACACTACCATTAATGATCATTGGTGTCACAATTAAGTGCTTGGTTGTGACACGAATTGAATGACACAAAACTATCTGTGTTGGTAAGATATTATATACCAACATTATACACACGTTTACCTTAATACATGAAGTACTCAAATTTTGTTAGAGAATTTCATGTCTCCTAGTTTTCAAGATTAGTTTTTATTTTATAACTTAAGCATTTTGAGATGGAATTATATAATTTCCATGCATGCTTTATGTTTACTATTTGTTTATTTACATTATAATTAATTAACTATCCGTATGTTGTGTTAGTGTTCGAAGTCCGAATCCCAGCACATAGACATTGAAATTATTATTTATTTTTTAAGGGTTTGTTGATATTGAATTTCTTAAAAAAATTATTTTGTTTTCAACCAAAAGAGTCGGGACCACAGCAAATACATAATCGAACTGGTTCTTAATTAACTTCAATAATTAATGAAATACTAGATTAGACATGCTTATAATTTAAAAACAAAAATAAAAAAATTCTTTAAAAATAATATCATGATCAATATATTTGCATTGTGTACTTATTTCTTCGTGAAAGTAAATAACTCTCTCGCCTGTGATGCCATCTTAATCAAGTAATAATATCACATATTAAAGTCCAATTATATTATTGCTTACCTATTTATAGGAAATAATAAAGATGACTGAAAAACCTAAACATATTTTCATTTCTTGCATTTTAAATTGCTTGAGGTTTCAACTAAGGTAACTTTATAAAAATAAAATGATATTAGTAAAAACTAGCATATATAGACGATTACGTTTAATACAAAATCTATTTTAGAGTATGTGATCATTAGAATCGTGTCATAAGTAATACTTGTCAGATTTAGTGGGAGAAAGAAAACATGAATGTAAATATGTTGTATTATAGTTGAAACAGTATTATTAATATGCTATTCTGATTTTGTATTTTAAAACTGTTTTTTTTTTTTTTATAAAATGAGCAGAGACTCCTAATATATTCTTTCCTGGTCTTATTGTTATTATGCATATGATTAAGGAAAATTATATTTTAATATTACAAACTATTACCTATTGACCGATAATAATCCATATTATTAATTTGGCCGGTAACACTCCCAACTTTTACTTTTATTACCAACAACAGTCCCAGTGATATTATTTTCGACTTTTTACGTTTGATTTAGACTCGATTTCAGTCGCAATAATGATTATAAACGAAATTAAGAAAGATACAAGTTAAACTGAGCCTAAAATAAATATAAATCAAACGTAAAAATTTGAAAATTATATCACTGGGACTATTATTGATAACAAAAATGAAAGTTGAGAGTGTTGCTGGCCAAATTAATATTACGGATTATTATCAGACAATAAGCAATATTTTGGATTATTAAAATCCAATATGCCTATGATTAAATACTATATTTACTATGAAGTCTTCTGGCCTATGATAACTTCGTGGCTTTTCAAATGAAAAGTCGTGAGTTCGAGTCTCATTCAGAGAAAAAATGGTTTGAACTGAGTCAAGGAGTTATTCTAGCTGTGAGTTTATTTTTGAGAGGGTTGGAAGGTGCGTTTCCAGCTGGAAAATAGATTGGTGGCTGATAACATCTATCTCACGAAACAGGGTCATACAATTACCGTTCAAAAAATTACTATATTTAAGTTATTGGACTTTAAAGAATGTGGTATTGATTTTAGTTTATTTGAAAAATGACATCTATGGTTCGAAATCAGTGCTTTTGTTAATATAGGTTAGTGGGTAAAGAATATGACTTTGAGAAGGACGTGGCTTTTCTCATGTCCAAATTATGTTTAGTCATTTATAATGAGACCAAATGAATCTCCACGCGTTAAAATAATTATTAGAAATTAGATATTTGTTTCATCTTTACTTTTTGTTTAAACATCATTTTAAGACTTCTTTAGATATTTTGGTTCAAAAAGCCGGTTAAAAAATATGCGTATTTCATTTATTATTGTGTTTTTTTAAGGCTGGGTGTATTTTTTTTGTCTTACACCTTATTTATGTCTTCCATTGATAATTTTAGTGTCATCAAGCTATTTCAAATGATTAGATTTCTTTATAACCAAATGTGATATCATAATTAAACATCAAACAAGTTTAAAAATATAGAGTGGATGTTTAATTTGAGAATGTTATGATTTTAAGGAAGCACTAGACCATGGGATTCGGGGGCACTGGTCTGGTAGTCGGATACAAGGGCTGCAGGGCTGGTGGGTCCAAGGGGCAAAGCCCTTGGTTGAAACCAGTTGTCATGCCAGCTTGGAAAAATTTTTATTTGACATTCTTATATTGCATTGGAAATCACTATGAGATCGAGAAATAATGAGAAAATTACTGAACCTCGGTAGTAACAGAAGTTTAGTAGTAACCAAACCTCTAAATTATTCGATTGATTATTTGTGTGTGCCAGTGAAATAATTCAACATGAAATTGTTATCATGATTTTAGAGGTATCTAATATTCAAAAATTACAAAACCTCAAATCTGACTATGACTACTTACATTTACTTACAAGTTTAGAGTATTTCTAGAGTACTCTAATTATTTTGGTATATATAGTGTGTATAAACCGCTAAATGTGTCAAACTGTTTTGAACTTGAAGATTTACACGATTCAATTAATGGGTAAGTGATTTTACAATCTGATTGACGGTTTAGAACTTGAAACGAATTGTGTAAACCGAATTGAGTCCTTTAACCTATTCTTATATGTATTTATATTTTACAATATGTAGTTTATACAAACATGATGGCTGGAATTCTGGTTGGGGGACAATAGAAGTGATAGGAACTTGAAATCCTAAATTCAATTCGAAAGTTGATGTGGGAGCCGACTTTGGTTGATTCTAAATTTTTAATGCCACTTTTCATTATAGATAGTTGGATTATGGATATAATAATGGAAGAGTGCTTCTTGGGCAATACAGTGATTTCTGAGAGTCCAACAAACTCACAAAAAGATGGATTTGGGCCTGGTAATTTATTAATTTGGGCCTCGTAAAATGAATTTCGTCTATAAGAAGTTATAAATTATAATGAACCTATGTTTGGAATTTGGATTGATATCACATGCAATTATTTTTCCTTTTTTTTCAGGTTTAACCAAACTTGAAAATTTAACATGAACCAGAATAAGACAAAAACCTACTAATTATAGGAGATATATAAACTCAAACATGACAATAGTTTTCTTAGATTTACATCAACAAAATCATTTTAACCATAGTTATTTATTTTATTTTTACATATTAATATTTTAAAATTCCAAATTTATGATTCAAAAGCAAAATATATAAAATAATTGCATTCAGGCTATAGAACTTAAATGTTCATTTCTCTTTCTTCTTTGAAACGTTGTAAACAAGCATCTAAGCGTAATAGGTTATGACGTAAAACACATTTAACAAAAATAAGTTGTAAATCCTAAAAACACGTAATGTTGAAATGTAACGCAATAAATATTGACATGACTGGCATCAAAATTATCTATTTTTTTAATATACGCAACATATTATGAAATTGTTGTTTCTGTATGCACGAATCTTACATATAATGACATGTCTAGCCATCTAAATCATCCATCTCCTTTTGATTATATGCCTAAGAGGATGTTATTTTACAACTAACTATATTTATATTTTCTTTTTTAAAAGTTCATGCTTTTGGTTCATGATGGACGCCTTTATATATTTTTTAAAAGGTGGTTAAATTTTTTTTGTTTCCATTACAAAAATGTTTTTAAATCCTTGTAAAGACTAGCCATGTCCTTCACTCTTGGCTCGGGCACTATTCGAATTATGTTTTCGACATCTTTCTTTTTAAAATATTCAAACAATGACGAAACCAATTTTTTTATAGGTCACGTTAAAAAGAATCGTGCTTGTTAGCATATAACAATTACGTTTTTATTACAATCAATATACAAAAAATTAAGAGCGTTTGTGAGCAGGTTATTATAACCCGAAGGTCTTATATTGTGAACTATTGTAATACTCCTTCATTTTGATACTTACAAAGACGTATTCTCCATATAGAGCACAATAAGTCTTAAATCAGACAAAGAAACAAAAATAAATGAAAATCTTAAACATTATTACATAGTAATGAAATAAATTGATAAATTATAATTAAAAAAAATTGCTTGTATTCTTTTGTATATTGACTATTAAAGGATTACATTACTAGCATATGAGAATTGAGCAAAACTATGTTGCAATGCTCAAACACTCTTTGCTATAGCATATAGTTTGATGCAATGTTTTTAAAATTGGATAGAAAATCGGACGACTAAAAGGTACTCTAACCAGTTGGACCAAATGAGCGAACTGTATTAGGTTTTATAAATTTATTAGTATATATTTGTCTATAAATATAGTTTTTATTAGTATTTATACAAATTTACTCAAGTTGTATCATTATTTTATAAAAAAAAATCGTAAATAAATAAAAAAGGAAAAACTATCGAGAATGAAGAAGAAAAGAGATCTTGTTTTGAACAGGAAAATTGGGTCACGTCTATCTTCTATTTTGCCAGAATTCTTTGATTGCTTCGTATGAATTTACAAAGGAATCATGTTTGTTGTTAGATCACTGAAGGAGGTAATATGTTGCAACAATCTGGACCAAAGAGTAGTGGAACCAGTAGGGAAGATGGCGGTCGGTGGCTGGTCCGATCAGGCCGCCTTGTCTGGTCCAAGGTTCAAATCATTGGTTTGTGGTAACCCATTAGCATGCCAACCTAATCTCTATTAAACCTTGCACTCTTGTACTCTAGAGAAGTTGAAATTTTTAATCATGACATTTTCACTCATCTATTCTTTTTTTAACCAATAAAACTTTATTAATTATAATGCTAGCAAAAAGCTAAAACCTCAAGATCATACACCACAACTTATAATCACTAGATAGAATACAACAAGATAGAAACAAAACTCTCCACTGGAATCTCCTTGCTATTAGATCTTCACTCATCTATTCACTTCAATAGTTCAACTAAACTACTCATGATAAATTCAAGGAGCAACCTAACGAAATTAAGAGGGTATACGTTTTGTAAGACACTATTCTTGTCAAATTTTGATAATCAGTCAGAGGGTCACTGGATCCCAAGCCCTGCCCATACAATTACACAACATAATGCACTTTTTTAATTGTGTATTAGTTACTAACTTCAATAACTGTCAAAATTGTAAACCAATGAATTAATATACATCAAAATGTTACCATACGACGTTGACTCACCTAGAAATTTTTTATGCTTTTAGTAAGGATTTTTAGTTACATTAGAAACCTATTGATACACGTAAGATTGTGTTCAAGTGTATAGATTGTGTTCAAGTGTATACTTTCGTACGAGTACTTATTGTTATCTTTTAAGGCTCGATCTCAACCAATATTGCACTACACTCTTTTTCAAATGTGAGTTTACATTAATTGGATGTCTTAATCATGTATATATTGTTATTATATTCTTAGACCCATCCTCATCATCATTTAGATTCCGAAAAATTACTTTTACTAAATCAAGTATAGAGGTTGAGTATCATGCATTAGAACATTGTTACCACTATACCGTAATACGGATACTAACTGTGTTACAAATGTTTGCGTGCATCCCTACTCTCTCAAAAATGTTATGGTGTGGTAATATTTGAGCTATTATTTATAGTTTGATACATGATTTTAATTAGAGTACTCCTACAATGATTATGTTTTGATTTACTTTTGAGTGATCATGTGTGTGTGAACATGAGCATCAAGACATCCAACTAAACTAGCAATCACAAGTGAAAGCTAATTGTTAGCAAGCGAAATTCTCTAGTCAATCTCTAATTTTGTAAATATAATTTTTATAATGTTAAGAGACATAATGCTTCGAATTGAGAAGTATGCGAATTTTTTTAAGTTTATAGAGGGTTTAAAGTTCATATATGTGGTGGATTTTAGTTCCTAAATGATTTTATAGCGGTTTATATATGGAGAGTTCACTAACACGACCAGATGACGATAACTTTGGCAACTGTAATTGTTACAACATGATAACCCAGGAAGCATGCCAAGTCTAGAGTCTACTAGCCACTCAAGTGGAGTATATGTTTTAAAAGCTAAAGACCGCCGGTTGAGGTATAGTAGTAGACTTTTCAAAAATCATTATGAAACTATTTTCAAACCAAAAATACCACACAAACTCTAAACCCTACACAAATCTAAAAACTTCGAAATATGCTCGTTTTGTTGATGAAAATTTTATTATCAACGAGACAACAAAAAATAAGTTGAAACAAATTTTTTTTGCATCGGATCTATTCTAAGCCAATGTGAAATAACCTGAATCGTGTTGTAAAACAAACATCATCACATGATATTGTAAAGGTATATGAAGACAAATTTTATTGCATCCAGATAGTTGCTAAAGCTATAAGCGACATTATCACCATGTACACTTGATAAAGCTATAGTAGTTATCAAAGCTGTGAAATTTAACAGGTTTCTCACTAGCTAACACAGAATATTTGAAGCAAAACTTAATGGCAAAAAAAGATCTTGTGGGTGCAGATTTATATATATGTACATTTATTAACTTACTATGAACAATAAAATAGTACGAGTATTTGAATCACAAGGTCTAACTCCTCAAAGCTACTAGTTAATAGTTTGTTTTAAATTTCCCTAAACAAACACTAGCTAGTTCCATGATTCAACATAAAAACAAAAAAAAAAAAAAAAAAAAAAAAAAAACAAAAAAAAACAAAAAAACAACAAAAAAAAAACAAATATAAAAAAAGTATAGCGTCTTTTAATTTTAAGTTCACTACCACTGCACGCACATATCCTCTACAATTTATACAGATAATTTAATATTTAAGAACATTACTGAAATTTTTTGAATAGTCATATAATGTGACACTAGTATGATTGAAATCTACATATGTATCAAAACAAATAACCATATGCATGATCACATTTCAAGGCCAAACAAAAATCCAAGAAAGTTACCACTAGAGAATATAACAAAACACAACATAAGAATCACTCATTTTTTTTTTTTTGCCAAAAATTATGAAGACCTCACTTACTTTTTAGGTACTCCAATCCTCATGAGGGCAATATACGCAACAACGCGATAAAACACCAGCATTACAACCAAAGCAACAACCGCGGTCACTTGCCCATCGAGTCCAATGCTCTTAATAGCAGGAAAATCAGCAACCAAACAAGTTTGGTTACCACATTGATATGTTTGGTCCTTCTCATATTGTGATCCTAACAGGAGTTTGTAAGTATACAAACTAATCGATATGTATTTGATCCAAGCTATGAAAACCGGAACATGTTGAACATAATATCCACCAGCCAATGTGAAAGTTAACATGATCACAGACCCTAAAATGGTTGCTGATTTGAGGTCCATAACTAGTGCACCTAAGGCTAGTCCTAGCCCTTGTGAGACCAACACGCTTAATAGCAGCGCGAACAATGCGTATAGAAAACTACCAAGATTGGGCTTGAGTCCAGCCATCCAGTAGGTTATGATGCAAAAGAATGTGGGAAGAACTAGCTCCATCGGAAGATCACCTATTGTTCTTGAGAAGAAATAAGATGAAAGTCTATACATCCCTGAAGATCTTTCTTTTGCTAGCATATCGCGCTCTTGAGGGAAGGTGAAAATTGCTTGGAATAAAGGGAAAAATCCCCAAAATCCAGTGTAAAAGAACAATAATCCTGACTGCATATATTGTAACTCAAATTATCAAAATTGGCTGAAAATGTTAGTAACAAGATGATGAAATTGGCATATACCTGATCTTGTATGTGTGCGGTATCCGATTGCCACCATAGCAAACCACAAAGAAATGATATTACTATAACCTGTGCAATCTTTAGAGAATCAAAAGATTCATGTCTCCTTTCTTTTAGATCTCTTCTGAGCAAAACTGTGAACTGTTGTAACCAAGTTGTACTCCATTGTTCAGACTTCTTAAAGTCTAATACATCATTAACTTGCTCTTCAAATTCAAGTGTTTCAGCTTTCAGGTTATCCGCTAGATTCAACTTATACGCTGCAACTAACTTCTGTTTGACTGTAGCCTGATCATCGTGGCTCGAATCATCAGATGATATACCTAAGTTTCAAAGTGTGCAAAATGAACAAATTTTAGTTATTTAGCAGAATATGAAAATGAGAAGAAATAACAAGTCACAATGTCACGTCCTTTAAAATGCATACTTGCATACCATTTGCAAGATCAAGCAAGAAGTCTGAGGGATTCATCGCGACCATCGGTGAGTATCCAATCGCGTCAAAGTAAGACATAACTTCTGATCCTTTTCCAAAATACAACGAATTACCTTCTGATAACAACAAAACCTTATGAAACATATAAAAAAGGCGACTCGAAGGTTGATGAATCGTCATCACAATGGTTCGCCCTCCTCTTGCTAGTTCCCATAGTGTTGAAACAATCCGTTGAGCGGTTGTCGAGTCAAGCCCAGATGTTGGTTCATCCAAGAACAACAAACTAGGGTTTATAAGCATTTCTTGCCCAATGCTAACCCTTTTACGCTCCCCACCTGATACACCTCTTAATGCAGGCCCACCAACAATACTACTTTTGCATCTTGTTAACCCGAGTTGATCGATCACATCTTCAGCTTGCGCGATCTTTTGATGGCGCGTGAGACTATTAGGAAGCCGGAGAAGAGCTGTGAACACTAGGGTTTCACTCACTGTTAAGTGAGGGTACAAAACATCATCTTGAGAAACAAAACCAGTGTTTCTTTTCATTGTACTTGAAAACGGTCTGCTGTTGTAGGTGATGGTGCCCCCGAGCTTGCCGCCTAGTCTGCCGCCTAACGCCGTCAGGAGGGTGGTCTTTCCGCTGCCGGAGGGGCCTAACATTGCTAACATTTCTCCAGGCAACACCATTCCTGTAACTCCTTTCAATATCTGTTTTTCTATTGGATTGTTGTGTTTGTTCTTCTTTAAACATCCTTGTGTCTTTATATCAATAGTGTAAACCACTTCTTTAAACTGTTTAATCGAATAATCAACAACTAAAATGTTAACTATTTTTAGTTAACACTTTCTGAACTCTTACGCAAATCAAAATTCATGCTAATATCGATTTGAACGCAATTAAAGAACGCATATAACAGATGATTACACGTACGCAACAATATTCATTAATCAACTACATATTTATCAAAAGCTAGCACACTTTCAAGAACTCTTCAATTCCAGAAAAGAAGATACAAATATTATTAATTTATATGTAAATCAAAGTGAAAACTAATCAGACATAGATTAAAGACTAATCAAACTAATAACAAAGTAATTAGTAAAACCCTAACGATCATTTCAAGAAATTATAAACCCTAAAAATGTGTTCTTGATAATTTAACCATGCAAAACTCATCATATCTTGTTTCAGCAAATATAAACCCTAAAATCAAGATTTATGTTCTTGAAAATGCCCGATTAAAAACAAAAGAAACCCATTAGCAGCTCATCATCTTCGTGAAATCAAGAATCAATCAAATGATGAAAATCTAACCTTCAATGTAACTGTACGATCAACTTTCTTGAAGACGGATTGTGCCTCAATATCCGTCATTTGTGCTTCCATTAATCAATCAATTTCGATTCAATCGATTTCAATTGTTTTCCATCAAATTAGTTTCGGTTCAAATTTATTGATATACTATATCTATGTGTGTTTATAACTCTCTGGAAAACTCTATATAAAGTTATAAACATAGATGTGAATATTAAACTTCAAAGAAAAGAAAGAGGTGTGCGTTTTGAATACGAACACGTGTGGAAGATATAGGTGTCACTTCCTTTTTATGAGGGAATTTGGTGTTGGATGGTTTCTTTTCTTTAATTTAACTTTTTTTGTATTTGGAAAATGAATAAGTCTAATGTATTTAGTCGTTTAATTAAATGAGTAATTACCTTTAAAAGGATTGATTAAGTTAATTAAATTCTTACGTAAATGGAGGATTAAATTTAGATGCATTCAAGGATTTATTTTGAGCATTTTGACCGTTTCGTTATTTCTTTTGAAAATTGCAAAAGAATTTATTAAGGTCAAATTCATTGTATTAATATATAGATAAATTATACACTTTAACAACATAATTAACTGGTTCGCTTAAGAATATGGATCCTTATTAAACCAGATCGACTAAGAGTGTCCTTTTAATTAAACAAAGATGTCATAGCGAATTAGTCTGCAGGCTGAGAGTTTGTCTTTTCAGTTGCTAGTCATATCACATAATTTTGTCATATGTACATTAATATAGGGGTTTACTATTAATACACCCATTAGCTTATTGAAACAATCTCATTCTCTCTATCTTTCTCTACATATATGTATATATACATAGAAAGAGATATAGAGATGAGGGTGTCTTAAAAACAAAAATAGGTGTACAAATAACCCAAAACTATGGGTTATTAATACTTGATGAGATGACATAACTGACGAGTTAAAATTCTAAAGTTGATTTTATTTTGACTTTATGAAAGAAACATGTATCTTAGATGTACAATGAAAATGAGAATCAGTATATCCAAGTTAACATTAATTAGTTAGATTTTTCATGTATGTGGTGTTACTTGAACTTGGGTCACTTTCACAGAAGAGTTGGGGGGGGGGGGGGGGGGGGGGGGGTGGTTGGGGGTTGTTTGAGTATGGAAGGCAATTATTCTTATGTGTGTTTGGCAATATTTTGTTCATGGTTCAATTTTGGTAACGCATCAAAAGAGTATATTTTCTTTCTTTCTTAATGGTCAAATGAACGTCGTATAAATAACTAAAATAAGTGTTAGTCTTCGTGTGACTGAGTGTTGGCCTTCATGTAACACTCACTTAAAGGGAATTCATTAAATTTAACCTTCTTTTTGTGATATGCAATATTAACATGAATTTTAGAATATAAGATTGCACGTTGTAGCCACAAAGAACACAATGTAAATTCTAAACCATTTATACGAGCGAAGGGGGTTAAAAACTATGGCTGTCATGTAACAGTTTTATGAGTAGTTAGAGTGCTACATATTAAAAGTTGAGATCCGGTAGTCAAGATTACAAGAAAAAACGATTTACGATTGAGAGTCACTGTGGTCAATAGAATTGAATATATAGATATGTCAGTTTAGAAATTTTCCTATTAGAACTTATATAGTATACCTGCTTGTAAGCGTGTAAATTTAGTTATTGTTAAAGAACAATTTGATGAAAACATGTGTTTTTATAATTAAATATATCTAATTTAATAATAAGATAACTAGAGGAGACACGTGACAATATAACATTCATCTTTATTAATTTCTCACTTCTCTTTCCTATTAAATAATTAAATTGGTTACTAATAATATTGTTTAACTAGTTTTGATAAACTCATGTATTACACAGATTAAATAGATATAATATTAAATATAATAAAAACTTATTAATTATAAAACTATATTTAAGAAAAGATATAATTGAAATTATGTATTAGTAAAAATTATAAATAATAAAACAATGATATCAACTTTTTAAACTTTTATTTATTCTAAAAAAATAATAAATATTTTATTTCAAAATAAACCATTTAAGAAATTAGTTTTATTGTTATAACTCCCAATTTTAATTATTTTATGTTTGTATGTTACTTTTTAAAACATCAATTTTAAAATATTTTATATTTTTAAAAAAGTTTGATGTTTTGAAAAAAATGATTATTTTATAAAAATTTATATCTTTAGAAATAATATTAATAAAAAGATCATTTTTTTAATTTAAAAAAAAATATTTTTAGTCTAAAAGGAATTAAATAATATTATTAGTAATTAATGTAATCATTTAACAGAATATAGTCAAGAGACTTTTTATAAGGAGAAATATAGTGCTACCACTTTTCCCATCTGATTACTTTTTTATTAGAGTAGAAAAAATATTTTTAGATCTACAATAGTTTTATAATTAAGTAAATTAAGAAAAAGATCATATAGAATATTAATTTCTTTTAAACATCAAACTTTTTTGAAAATACGAAATATATTAAAATTGATATTTTTAAAAAGTAAAATCTTTATAATCTAAATTAATTAAATTTGAGAGTTATAGTAAAAAAAATTTAAAAATAACATTTTCTAAAACGCTTTGTTATGAAACAAAATATTTAACATTTTTTTGAAAAAAAAAATATAAAAGGTTTAAAAACAAAAGTTTAAGAAAAATAATATCTTATCTTAAAATATTATTTAATAATTAACAAACTATCATTCTTTTAAAATTTTATTTCTTCAATCTTTATAATACACTAGTTAGCAAAGAACTTTTGAAATATGAGAGCATCTAAGATAAGATATGTGAGCATCTTGAAACCACATGGCATCCACCATTAACGGACTAGCGCATGAGTCGGGGCATCTATGAGGCATCCATGGGTATTTACAACTCTAGCAATCTTCACAACGGAAACAATCACATTGACACCACACAACGCAGTGTGGATGACTCTTGATCACCATAGCTCAAGACAACTTCTAGAAAGAGAAGGGGAAAGACGGTTGCGTCATCAATCGGGTAAAAGATAGTTGTGGATTACGTACAACAGACAATGAATTGAAGTTCTTTTGTAAAAGGGTGGCTACATGTATAAAAAAAAACTACATCTTGAAGAACACCCAAAGGTCACATGTTTCTAAAAGGGAATGCATGCATATTACATGCATGGACAACATTCTAGTTACATGGTTTTATTTGTCTATAATATGCTTTCTTGCATTTTGTGTTATGTTTCTAAAAGACTAAAACTATTAAACTAACGTTCTTTATTTTTATTTTTCAAAGTATACTGATTAAATGTTGTTTTGAACTTATAAGCACATGATACAAGACATCCCTATGTATAACACCACGATTTACGACACAATATTCATGCCTTGAGTCAAACCAGGGCCGGCCCAACAATGTATTTGAGTCAAACCAGGGCTTGGGGCCTCCAAAAGAAATAGGGCCCCCGTATTTGTAAAAACAAGGCCTCTAAAAAATATTGGGCTATACACTTGGCCCTCGAAATCTCTGTGATGTGGATCGATCGGTTGATCAAATAGATAGAAATTAAGAGGGAAGCTAGGAAGAAAACGAGAGAGAGAAGTAGAACAATTTTCTGTTTAATAATTCCAAAAACCCAAGTTCCCCGTATATATGGAGATACAACTAACGTAAAGAATTCAACTACCCCTAACTTTACGAGCACGTGGACGGTGGCATCCCACTCAATCCGTTATTCCAGCACATAATTGAAAAAGTCTAACAAACAATTATAAAAAGTTTAAATAACAAAAAGTCTTAATAAAACATTGAAGCTCAATAGCCCACTGCATGGATTTCAATTTGCATGGGCTTCCTTTATGGCCTTCATGGGATCACATGGGCATGTGGGTGGGCTCGGTAGACACGTGCTCGGTAGACACGTAACAATCCACCCCACTTGCAGTCGCCTTGTCCTCAAGGCGAAAATCAGGGTAGGCTCGAACGAAACGCCACTTAGTCTCCCAAGTTGCATCCTCACGTGACCGACCCTTCCACTTAACAAGCAACTCCACTTTGGGTCGGTACTTACCTTTTTGGATGACCCGTTCATCTATAATCTCTTTCGGCTGCAGAATTGTTGAAGGGACCTCCTGCTCGTTGCTCGTGATTGAATTGGAATCTGGCATCGTACCCACAAAACGCTTCAAAAGACTAATATGAAACACGTCATGTATAAGAGAGCCTTCAGGTAACTCCACCCGATACGCTACCGGTCCAACTCTATCCATGATTTTCTAAGGTCCAAAAAAACGAGGGCTGAGCTTCAATGAAGATCGATTCACAACACTCGACTGACGGTACGGTTGAAGCTTGATGTAAACCATATCCCCCACATTAAATTCCAACTCCCGACGGTGAGGATCCGCATACGCTTTCATACGATCCTGGGCAGCTAGGAGGTTAGACCGGAGCTGTTTTAGGAGGTCATCCCTATCACGAAGATAATCATCGACTTCTTGAACCTGCGCAGTACCTGGTGCGTAAGGAAGCAGCTTGGGCGGCAACCGACCATAGACAATCTGAAAAGGCATCAGCTTTGTAGAAGAATGTGTCGACGTATTGTAACTGTACTCCGCCCATGGTAACCATTCGATCCACCTCTTTGGTTTGTCTCCTGTGAAACACCTCAAGTACTGCTCTAGTGTTCGGTTAACCACCTCCGTTTGGCCATCCGACTGCGGGTGGTAACTCGAACTCATATATAACACCGTTCCTTGCAACTTAAAAAGAGATTGCCAAAACGAGCTGATGAAAACCTTGTCACGGTCACTGACCACTGTAGACGGAACCCCGTGTAATTTGACAATAGAATTAATGAATTCTTTCGCGACGGTTACGGCAGTAAATGGATGGCGAAGGGGGATGAAATGAGCATATTTGGATAACCGATCGACTACCACCATGATCACGGAGAACCCATTAGAAACCGGAAGACCTTCGATGAAATCCATGCTTATATCTTCCCATATACGCTCCGGAATGGGTAACGGCTGCAATAACCCGGCCGGCTTCATGCTATCCGATTTAAATCGTTGACAAGTTTGACATTCCCGTAAATACTTCTTCACTGATGCTTTTAGTCCCACCCGCCAAAAATTACTTCTTACCTTGGCTAATGTCTTATGAAGGCCAAAATGGCCACCTTCAGGTGATGAGTGACTTAAACTCAAAACAGTAGGCAACAATGGAGAGGTTGGACTCAATATAATTGAATTATCTCGGAACCAAATCCCATCCCGACATAAAACCTTTTTAGTGGAACCTGCATGCAATAATGTGGGAAATTTATTATAATATGGATCAGTACTCACCTCTCTTTGAATGTCAGCCCATAAAGTTGTACTAGGGTGTGAAATAGCTAGCATGTGAAACTCAAAACATCAGGACAAAGCGTCAGCTCCCCGGTTAGTAGATCCCTTTTTGTACTCAATCTTATAATCATATCCCAAAAGTTTTGGCAACCATCTTGTTTGTGCCGGGGTCGAAATTCGCTGCTCGAGGAGATATTTTAAGCTCATATGATCGGTCTTGACCACAAATGGACGACCCAACAAATAAGGCCTCCATTTACGAACCACCTTTACAACCGCAAGCATCTCCTTTTCATATGTCGACCACGATAACATGGACCCCTTTAAAGGAGCACTAAAATAAGCAAGCGGTTTTTCGTTTTGTGTTAGAACAGCTCCGATCCCCACCCTACTTGCATCACACTCGATAGTGAAAGGCTTGGACCAATCAGGCAAACCCAACGTTGGTGTTGAGATGAGGGCTACCTTCAACGATTCAAAAGCTTGAGCAGCAGCCTCGTCCCATATAAAAGGCCCTTTGCCAACCAGCTTATGTAACGGAGCGGCAATACTCCCAAACCCTTTAATGAATTTCCGGTAGTAACCGGCGAGCCCCAAAAAACCCCGTACTCCCTTTGCACTAGTAGGCACAGGCCAAGATAAAACTGCTTCAACCTTTGCTGCTTCGACGGAAACCCCACCAAAATTGATTACATGACCCAAATAGTTCACTTGATTAACCCCAAAGCAACACTTAGAGGCTTTTGCAAATAAATGATTGGCTTGCAGAATACCCAAAACCACCCTTAAATGCTCTACATGCTCATCGATGGTCCGGGAATAAATTAATATGTCGTCAAAAAATACTAATACAAACTTACGTAGATATTGCCGAAAGAGATCGTTCATGAGACACTGAAAAGTGGCCGGAGAGTTAGTGAGTCCAAATGGCATGACAACAAATTCATAATGCCCCTCATGCGTACAAAAAACGGTCTTGTGAATATCACTTTCCCGTACCCGAATCTGATGATACCCCGACCGAAGATCTAGCTTGGAGAAACTTTCGCGCCGAAAAGCTCATCTAAAAGCTCATCGATGATAGGTGTTGGGTACTTATCTTTGACCGTAATGTCATTCAATGCTCGATAATCCACGCAAAACCTCCAAGTACCATCCGATTTTTTTACCAGCAGAACCGGTGATGAGAACGGGCTATGACTAGGCCGAACCAAACCTTGTTGGAGTAACTCGCAAACTTGCTTTTCAATTTCAGTTTTTTGATAATAAGGTTGTCGGTAAGGTCGAGAACTAACGGGTCGTGAACCTGGTAACAAGGGAATGTTGTGGTCTTGGAAACGCCGTGGAGGTAAACCCTTAGGCTCGTTAAAAACTGCAGCAAACTCGACCAAAACGGATCGGACAGCTGGGCAAGGGGAATGCTCAGGTTGTGGGCTGTCAAGGATAGGACTAATCTGAAGTAGCATGGCTTTTCCATCCAACCCCATGCATGCTTTGGATTTCAGTCCATAACACTCTGATCCAGAATAACTAAAGGTCCAAAACCAACACCGAGAGTGCAAATGTGGGCTGCTTCTTTTTCGTTGCGTGAAAGGGCGATGAATCGATGATTACGATTATGAATACTAATAGTCGAACATGATAATCATAGCAGATCGGCAACGACGATTACATGATCAATAGGCCTTACAGGTCGATAAATCCTCACTCGGTAATTTCAATCTCAATTAGCAATAGAAGTGTTTCATTAATTCATTAAAAAAGATCACTCAGTTTTATTAAAAAATCAAAACTGGATTTCAATCGTAATTAGCCTATTACTTTTGTAGGTTAATTTCAAGCAAAGACTACTATTGTAGGTTAATTTCAATCGTGATTAGCTCGGTTAGGGAATAGGGACTTTATGTCTTTCTAATTTGAGCAACAAGAGTACGAGACTACTACTTAAGACTCACCAAATCGACTTAGGTTGGTGTTTCTGTCTTTTGGATATTTTGATTCAAAACTATTTGCATATTTTTTACTGCCTACAGGTTGTTTAATAAATAGATTAATTCATTTGTGCTTTGAGCCTTTGTAGTTTGTATTGACTTGCTATTGCTACTTGCTAAGTTACTAGGGCTACTGAATTTTCACATTGCTATTTGGTGCTTTAAATTTGAATTATTTGATGAAAACCTTCAAAAATCTTATGAAAACCTTGAAAAGGATCACTCTATGTTGGAGGGAAACATATTATTAGAGTCCCCTACCTCCAATTTTGTTTCTCATGTCTGTCCCAAAACCTTTCTAAATCGATCCTTTTTTTACCATAAATTGTATTAGATTAATTGTTTTCTGTAATGTGTTGATATTTATTGATTGATTTCGGTAATTTATTGATTTATTGTTTACATTTTGCTTGTGAATTTTAATAGGAATTTGAGAGAAAATTAATTAGTGTGGATGCAGATGGAGGAGGTATCCAACATTGATAATCACCCACAGTCATTCCAAAGGTATATTTTTTTGTTATTTACTCCCTTATATTCTTAGGAGAGGGAAAAAAGCAATTGGATATGATACTAATTTAATAAAATATCATGTTAATTTAAAAGGAAACGTAAAAGTTATGAAATGAGTCATTCAAAAATTTCAGAAAAGAAAGCCTCAAGAGCCCCAATATTTGAGTTTGCTTAGGACCTTCAAAAAGCTTGAGTCGGCCCTGATGTTATATGCTATTTCTTTCGTTTAATATATGCTTACTCCAATTTTCCACTATCTTTTACGTGCACAGCAAGAACTATGTTTTTTTATCTTTTATGTTTAAACATTTATGGAAAAGAGTTATCCTAATTTTACAAGTAGTTTAATTAACTTTTACTAAAATATGACATCGATTTCAAGATATGAATGACGGGTATTGATATAAGGGTTGCATAATTTCATGGATTTTGATAATCTCAATTTTTATTTTTCTTGTCAAAAGTAATCCTAATTGCACAATCGTTCATTGATACTTGATTTCACTCGATTTTTCTCATGATGATTATTGTGAATGAAATAGGAAAGCACACAACGAAATGTAATGAAAATCAAATAGAAAACACATAATGATTATGGTATTATGATTGTCATTGACAACAAAAATAAAAGTTAGGTTTGTTATTGGCAAAACTAATAGTATGGATTATTATTGGTTAATAGGTCATATTTTAATTATTATTAAAATCTAATTTGCCACTAATAAAATAACCTAAATATAGATGGATTCGCTCTTTTTAACATTTTGAAATTTGGAACACCCGGTCAAACTATCGAATCGGTTAATACATATGCCGCGTCTCCTAGTTATCCACATGTTTGACATTTTCACACTCTGTGGTGAATGTTTCGACCAATTTGATGCATATATACATGAGCATGACAAAAGTACATCCAGTTACATATTTATTGTAACTAGTAGGATTTGTCACACACTTGTGTAGAAGTAAGTACGTTACATTTGATATATTTGGAATTTAAAAAAATAATAAATTATTATGAAATAGTATATTATATTTGACTCAATGTATTTTGACACATCTTGTGAGAGTTGATTTTGAATAAAATTATATCAAAAGATTCGTATAAACAATGACATCGCAACAATATAGGCAGAATATAGAAATACTTGTTCCACACGAATAATAAAATGCATTATGGGATGATGGAGTTTTTTCTAAACTAATGTAGTTACAAAACTTATTTATTAAAATAGGTTGTTTGAAAAATATTTACTAAAATGATGTAAGACCTATTTTTTAATTTAAACAAAAATGAAAAAAAAATGAGAAATTGAGAATCACCAAACAACACTTCGATCATGCACTACAATGACGATGTTCGTTGCCATTGTTGCCGGACTCACAGGGAACGGGGTCAAGTGACCCAATTCATTTTTAAGAATCCATTGTTTTTCCGAAAGTGACCTTAGTACAATCAAGTTCACGTTGTAAACAATAAAGTTCACTTGGTTCACTGGCTTTTCCTTGGTGTGCGCTGACTTCAGCCTTTAGATATGTCACGAGTTTGATTTTTGCAAACTGTGAGTTTTTACACTTCTTTTTATAAATGTAAAATTATCTTTTTACCCTTAAATCTAATACCCTTTTTAGTTTTTACCCTAACCCAAAACCCTCCCTCCTTCCCTCGGCTCCTCCGGCCTCCCTGACTCTAGCCATTGATGACAAGCCGACCAGCCCTTCGATGACCGTTGAAAAGACCAAAACCCTCCCTCACGGTTACTTTTCTTGAGTTAATTTGTTCATTTGTTTAGCTTCAAGCCCTAGATGTTGACTCTACAAATATGAAGTTTTCATTCTTCTTAGTTAATTTGTTTTAGTGATTTTATTACCAAGATTTGTTCAAGGCCTAGATTTTGATTCTATATTTTGTGTTTACCACAAGAATCTCTATTTTACTACTTCATTGAAGGTGAATCTAACTCATTTTCCAAACCACTTGTGCATTAGTTGAATGGAGGTAATACCTACTATGTTTATCATTAAGTTGACTATCTAGATTGTGCGTAAAAAATAACAATTAATTGCAACTTCTGGGGGACTTGGTTGTTCATCAACTGGAACTCGCTTTTGTTGAGCAAAAGGTCATTATAAACAAGTGCTAGAATTTGGGTGAAAAATAACAATTAGGTGAAAGTGTGGAACAGATTATCAATTCCCATGCAAATATGCAATAGATATGCTTTCACCAATCATTATCAAATAACCTAGGAAGATAGCAAACTAGCTTCATTTGTTGTATCTTAATTGAATGAGTGTCTTCTTCTTAGTTGACTAACACTACAATAATATTAGAGAGAGGATGAGTGTTTGATTGTCTCTTAAAAAATTAAAACATTTAGTTTAGATTGATGCCAAGTACGTGCTTTAAATTTTTGAATTTGTAGAGCTCACTAAGGCATTGGGTGACATGAGCAAATTTAAAAAAGGTATTAGAAATCTGACGATGACATTCATAGTTTTACATTTTTCTGGCCTATAAATCTCCAAGAACTAGCTTTGATATTTATACTTTTTTATATTTTTAATGATTAATTTGATAATTAATCGTTTGATGTTGCTTACTAGAATGTGAAATATTAATGTTAGATGTTAAAGGTTCGAGTGTGTATGATGGTTTCTTTTTGAATCCTACCCAACCCGATTCAAATTAAAATTTTGTAAGTCAAATTGATAGATATCAGAACACTAAACTTAGTGACGCTGGTTAAAAAAGTTTCTGGTTCTGTCACTGCGTAAAACCCAAAATAGTCTATTTCTTATTTGAAAATGCAAAAATAGAAAACATTGATTTATGTATTTCGAATTTGGATAGAATTTGATATTCACTATGAGTTTCTAATGAAAAATTATCAAAGTGAGTATGGATTTTGATTTATTTTTTGGCTGTTTTCTTGACTTTTCACTTTGGAAACTACAATCTATAAAATCTTTGATGAATTAAATATCTAAATTTAATTAATTGTTGTTGTTCCCCTAGTTTGCACATGCTCATTTTCTAGTCTTTAACCGTTCTATATGTGATCTCTTGTTTTCCGGCAACTAAGAAAGGAAAAAAAAGCTTTTTCGGTGCTATTCTTGTTGGAGATGGAGGTGTACATTCATGGGTTCAATTTGGGTTTAGAGGAATTATTCGATGTTTTTTGGTCAAGTCGGAATCGTGACTGTGGATCTGTTGGCTATGAACCACCAATGCTACTTTGGGATATCACAAAAGAAGAACTGGCATTAAGTCCTTTATGGATCCACATCACATTTTTGGTTCGACGATTCTCAATTTTTAAATTAAAATAGGTTTCACATCATTTTGGTAAATATTTTTTAGACAACTCATTTTGTTAACTAAATTTTGTAACTACTTTTAGGGAAAAAACTTTGGGATGGCAACTTTCAAAGATAGAGAATTTTACAATGGAATCTTTAGCCCATCAGACTACCAACCAAAAGGAGAAACCATAACATCTAAAATAAGAAACACTTTTTTTTTAATGTCAAAGTTTGTTGTTAGTATCATCAAATTAGTAATATTTATCAATGTCAAGATTTGAACCTTGGACCTTCAAGAGAGGCAAAGCTTCTCACCTCCCTCTTAACCATTAAGCCAAGAGATCATTAGTAAAATAAGAAACACTTAGTTCCAACACTCTGAGGTCTCATTTTTCACCGGTTCTTTTCCAACTTTATTGTAATTAATGTCATTTTAATATACTTAAATTTGATTAATATCAAATGATAAATTGAAAGGTGTGAACTGCAAGATCAATTAAAAATGTTTTAATTTCTGTAATAAAGAAACATCGGTTGCTCAAAGG
The DNA here is from genome assembly GCA_025506505.1 of Flaveria sonorensis. Classification (NCBI taxonomy): domain Eukaryota; kingdom Viridiplantae; phylum Streptophyta; class Magnoliopsida; order Asterales; family Asteraceae; genus Flaveria; species Flaveria sonorensis. The sequence goes on from CM046425.1 coordinate 4,061,763, forward strand.
AGACGAAGCCTTTTAGACCACAAATCCAAAATCTAACAAGACAAATTATTATGCAAAATCAACTTACGACGTTGGTTCAAAATTTCCAACTTATCTAGTATTTTACAGGTTGGTACGTATACGGCTATTTTTACTCTCGCTTATATTCAATCTTTCATTATCTTCTATCACCATTCTCGACTACTAAACTTCGATTACAATGTGGTACATGTTGGAAGTATGCTTATCGATGAACACAAAGAATCAGACCCATGACATGAAATCAGGTACATGTTGGAAGGATATATGATTCATGCCTTTCACTCGTTAGATAAATAGACTCACTGGATGTTACTTAGAGTGTATAAATGCAATATTTTGCGCGATATAAAGGGTGTTAGTTGGCGTAGCTACTAATTTCCCTTTCCGCTTGTTGGGGCCTAAGGCATGACTCTTCCATGACATAGCTAACATGCTTAGAAATTGTTATCACGTCTATCTTGTTGCCATAACACTAATGAAGTTAGCACGCGATTTTTTATCTTCTTTTCTCGGTGACGAATTGTTCATTTCATGACCACATTTTTAAGAAAATGCTTGACACGGGTTTGAGTTTGCCATCAAGTAGGTTACAGTGCAACCTTCATTAGATAATCAACATAGAATAAGGTGACAATCTTGAAGAACATAGCTATGGTGGCGATCTACAATATCTCCCTTACATAATCTGGTGTATCATTATATTTCATTACACTCATGATCAAGATATCTACAAGTATATGTAATCAGTATATTAGCTGACAACATTTTTTTTATGATGTTATGATCAGGTGAATGGTGGGACGCGAACCCTATTGATATTATTAGGGAAGCCACAAGAACGGGTGGAGCTCCGAACGTTTCTGATGCGTATACCATCAACGCTTAACCTGGTGATCTATATAACTGCTACTCTAGCAAAGGTTTATTTCATAAAATAAAAGAACATAATCTTGATAACAGAATACTAATGAAATGTTTTTTTATGTAGATACTGTAATAGTTCCAGTGAGTTCAGGAGCTTATGCAAGTGCACAAGGAGCACCCTTTGACAACACCACAAATCTACACAAGGAGGGGGCGGGGTGGGCGATTGCTCAGGGCCCAATGAATCTCCTCAGAGCCCTGAAAATTTTGAAAAGTTTTGTATGTATTTTTTTTAAAGAAACTATAAACTATTAATTAACCCAATAACATTGTAATTGTTTTAGTTTATTAAACCTTATTTTAGAGTCCATTAACATTTTAAGCAGTATAGTCCAGTTATCGTCGTATTATAAATTTTTTATATACAAGTTTATTTGGTTAAAAAAAATTATACGTCGTATTATAGTGGTTATTTTTTGTTCTCACCCCGGGTCCGGAGTCTTTTGGGAAATCTAAGGCCGGCCAGGGTATACACACGTAAAAAAATTGTTATTATCCGATGTAAGCTTACAAGTAGGTTATAAAGCATGTTTTTGTTGACTTGCATATTAATGTTGGCGTTCTTTTTAATAACACGTGATATTGCTTGAATTGGTCAGTAATTAGTTCATAACAAAAGTATTGGATTATAACAAAGTTAAAGATTAAAAAAAGAAAAAAAAGTTGTTACAACCTATAAAACACATAGTACAACTTACAATGCACACAAAACTTGATAATTAGTATATATATAAATTTTCATGTCATTATGTTGTAATTAATTATTATAATTGTAGAATAAGTTCTCTGATCAAGACGGTAGAGTTATAAATCAAATGTAATATATATATATATATATATATATATATATATATATATATATATATATATATATATATATATATATATATATATATATATATATATAGGGTCGGTTACTTTACAAAGTGTTTTTTTCGTGCGAAGCGTACGAAATTTTGGAACATCAAACACTCTTAAGAAGAAAATGAAATATTTAAAATTGGTGTTTTAAGTAAAAATTTTATAAGCCAAAAATAATTAAAATTGAAAGTTATAATTTAAATTTTTTTTAAAACGGTTTGTTTTAAAACAAAATATTTAGTTTTTTTATAGAAAACAAAAAAAAATTAAAAAGTTGATATCTTTGTTTTATTATTTATAGTCCTTACTCATACGTAATTTTAATCATATTTTATCTTAGAATGTCATTTTATGATTAATAAATTTTCATTATATTTGATATTTTATTTATATAACCCGTGTATTACACGGGTTATTAAAGCTAGTATTATATATAAATGTATATTTAAAAAAAATATCTACAGAATTAATCCATTACATACCTATTATACACTATAAATTAGTCATTTTAGTCAAATATGATTTTAAATTAACATGTTTAACCCATTTAATTAATCTCACTCAAAACTAATTTAAAACCCATTAAAAAAACAAAAAGTGATAAACAACTTTTTTCCGTTTAGGCCTAATTGCATTCACCTAAATGCAAAGATATCATATGAACATGTAAACGTTATCTTTTGTTAATCGTGAGGATGAATTGCAATTTGATTATATCCTTAATAACCATATAGAAAGCAATAAAACTTCTAAATGGAAAAGTGGATTTATCGAAGGTGACATGGTGAGAAAAGATGATTTTGCTGGTGGACAAGTCTAGGCATCGGTATCCCTGATAGTGCTCGGGGTAACCGAGGAATACACAAGTAGAAGACCTCATTTTTTCCAACTCGCATTGCGCCCCTAAATCTTTGGCACCAGCCCTGCTTTTTACCATGGATCTTTTTGGCTGCTATCGGTAATGCAAGTACAGTGAAGGAGAGTTTATATTGGTCTGACTCAACGAAAAGTATATACAAGGTGGCACCAAGGCGTGAGCACTATGCTTGGCTGGTCGCCAGAAGGAAATCACCGGTGATTTTTAGGGGGGGGGGGGGGAGGTTGTTAATATGGGTGGATCTGATTGGTTATTTACTTAGTTATGTGGGGGCTCTTAGTTCTTATACTTTTTAGTTTTAGTATAAAAAGATTATTTTGCCCTCACGTGAAGAACACATGACTTGATTTAACGTCTAAAACAGTCTCTTGTTAAAGGAAAGAATGAAGCATGCAACTTTTTTAAACGTAAAGGATGTTACTCTAATTTTTTTAGTTTAAGGACGAACTTAAAATTTGTTACCAAACTAAAAGACGAAAAGCTTAATTTACTTATGTAATCTATAAATTTAATCTCACATCTCCAAACGAGTTTTAAACTAGTTCTGGTATTTCTGGTTCTCCCATCTCTGTGATTAAATTCATTACATGATTGTATAGTTTCATTAATGAAAACACTCTCTCGTTACGAGTGAAAGCTGAGACTTATCATATTAACACAACCAATTGTTTAAATAAACGAGTGCAAGCTAAGTTTTAACTTTTCAAAAACTATTAACTTAATTAATTCAAGTTATACACTTATATATTTAGGGAAGGTTACTATAAAAAGTATTTTTTTCGTGCGAAGGATACGAAGTTTTGAGGTGAAATTATCACGCAAAAACAATAATAATCACTCAAGAACAATAATAATTACGCAAGAACAAAGTAATAATTACGCAAGTTTAATTACACTCGCGTGGAATTATCACACAGAGATGAAATTATCACGCAAAAATACCTTCTTGCATAATCATTGCACCTTTGCATGATAATTTTATCTTTGCGTGATAATTTTATCTCTGCGTGATTAATTCTTACACTTGCTTTATAATTCCACCAGCAACCTTCATTCTTGCGTGATAACTTCGTACGTTTCGTACGAAAAAAATACTTTGTATCGTAACATTTCTCTATATATTTATAGGTTTAAATGTTTCTGGTTACCCGTTTAACATGTTTGTCGAGTCTGGTTTTAAAAACACTAATATAAATTATAAACACCCTCCTAATCTTTTGGGTTGAACACTTGAACCCCCACTCCTCCCCCATGCTTCTTGGGCAGTGCACCTTCAATATCCTCTTACCTTCAGGCCCACTTCACTTATCAAACCAAACAGAGGCATATGCTGGAAATCTAAACTCCAATTTCTGATTGGCTCATCAAAATATCAAATGGAACCCACCCTTTTTTATGATCAATCATCTTATCCACCCACCCCCAGTAACAAAAAAAATCCCAAATTTTCAAGAAACCACTACAATGGCATAATAACATGTGTATATATATCCCCACATCAACAAGATTCATATCCAACAATCTTTATTAGATATTCACACCAACCCACTTCAGTTTCAACCTCCAATGGCTCTCCAAGCTACCTCATCTTTCACCATCCACAAAGAGGTTTGCTTTTGCAGTTTTGCCCATCAACTGTTTGTGTTTATGCCTCTGAGAGTTTTTGTAACAAAAGCACCACACTTTGTGCATTTGCAGGTGTCTTTGAAGGATTGCAGTCTGTTTGGAGCACCATTATCAACTAATCTGAAAGTTGATTTCACAAGCAGGGTATCAAAAGATTAGTTTTTTCAAGAAATTACCACTGTTTCTTGATTCTAATTCCCCAAATTTAACATGATTTGAGCTTTCTTGCAGAGGGAATTCAACCAAAGGGGTGCATTGAAAACCAAAGCTGTTGCCACCACAACTCCGGCTGCAACCCGTGCATCGACCGATGGAAAGAAAACATTGAGAAAGGGTACTGTGATCATCACTGGAGCTTCATCAGGATTGGGTCTAGCAACTGCAAAATCTCTTGCAGAAACAGGGAAATGGCACGTGATTATGGCGTGCAGGGACTTTTTGAAAGCCGAAAGGGCGGCAAAGTCATCGGGGATGTCGAAAGAGAATTATACAGTGATGCATTTGGACCTTTCGTCTTTGGATAGTGTGAGGCAGTTTGTTGGGAATTTTAGGCAATCTGGAAGACCAGTTGATGTGCTGGTGTGCAATGCAGCGGTTTATTTACCGACTGCGAAAGAACCAACGTATACGGCTGATGGGTTTGAGCTTAGTGTCGGCACGAATCATCTTGGGCATTTCTTGCTTGCAAGGTTGTTGCTTGATGACATGAAGCAGTCGGATTATCCGTCGAAAAGACTCATAATTGTTGGCTCAATCACAGGTATTATGATCAAGATTCAAGAATATGTGCTTTTATGCGTAGAGGTGGCAATTTAAATCCATATACTTATAATTGGTTCAATTATGGTCATGTGTTTATATATATAGGGTTAAACGAAATGACTTCAAAGGAAATGGATCAAACGGGTTAAAAATCATTTAAAAATGTCTTTTTTATGCATAAAACCTTCAAAATCATTTTTTCTTCAAAATTAGCTTATTATCATATCTAACAAACTAATTTTTAAAAAAGTTAAATATTTTCTGGGGCCAACTAACTCGACCCGGTGCATTTTGAGTCATACTAACATGTACTTGACCTATCACCCAACTTGTAATATGTGTGTGTTTAATAAAATTTTGAAGCAAAATAGTGTTTGGGTCGAACAGACTCGTTTCAACCCATACCAAAACTAGTGTGTGTGCTTATGGTTCTAAATGACAACTTTTTAGGTAACACAAACACTTTGGCTGGCAATGTACCACCAAAGGCTAACCTTGGTGACATGAGGGGTCTAGCCGGTGGGTTAAATGGGCTCAACAGCTCAGCCATGATTGATGGTGGAGACTTTGACGGTGCCAAAGCATATAAAGACAGTAAAGTCTGCAACATGCTTATGATGCAAGAATTTCACCGTCGGTTTCATGAAGAGACCGGCATTACGTTTGCTTCATTGTACCCTGGTTGCATTGCAACAACTGGTTTATTTAGGGAACATATTCCTCTTTTCAGACTCCTTTTTCCTCCATTCCAAAAGTATATCACTAAAGGGTATGTTTCTGAGGATGAATCTGGCAAGAGACTTGCTCAGGTAAAGAGTATAATATAAATTTTGGTCATTTTATCTGTTAATTTCTTAAACAGTGAGTTTTTTCAAACAACCTTGGCTTTAAAAAGTGCATGAGGCGATTTGAAAAACGCCCAGTGGCCTTAAGGAGGCGCCTAAATGCCTTTGAGCTCATCCCGCTTTCTAAAGCCAAGAAAACAACGATATAACAGAAGACACATCTAAATACCATCTTACATGTTTTATTATGGTTGATTATATGGCGTCATGGTTTGGTTTGTTGTTTAGGTTGTGAGCGATCCGAGTTTGACAAAATCAGGAGTTTACTGGAGCTGGAACAACAATTCAGCTTCGTTTGAGAACCAGTTGTCGGAAGAAGCTAGTGACGTCTCCAAGGCTCGAAAAGTATGGGAGATAAGTGAGAAATTAGTCGGGTTAGCTTAAACAACAAATCTTTCTTCATTGAGTATGGTTGATTTGGGTTTAAATGCGAGTGTAGGACATGTTTGCAGGCAGTTTTCTGTTGTATATTTAGGCCAATTTCAATAAGAATCAATAATAATTATTACAAGCTCTCTTTATGCTAGAAAGAATCATCTTCTTACTACTGCACAGCCCCTTTGAACTTAAATCTAACGAGTCTTTCAAGTTTCAAGTTTAACATACTCATGACTCTCTTAATATGTTAACTAAAGGGTTAACGACTTACTACATACACGCGTACTAGCTGATATAAAGTAACGCAAAGCATGATATACAAGATACATAAAAGGTGATCGAAGTAACGAAAACCCCAACTGTTACCTAAAGCTCGTAAGCAGGGTACCTAGCCTCCATCGGGTCTATCATATCCATAAACAGATAAGCCATTCCTCCAACACCTTCAAATAGGGAAAACGGGTGGTCACCACCATGCATCATCCCTTGGGATATAAGCATCGCACTTTTTTCATGAAGAAAAGTGGCAAACGCTTTGGCTCTATATAAGAACTTTACATCACCCGTTAAGCGATAAAGTGAAAGAAAAACGTAGGTGTTCCCACTTATTCCGTGACAAATTCCAACCCGTTTAAGTAAACCACGTTCCCATACCACCTCCCCTGCCTCCACGGCAGCCTTGTAGAATTCCTCATCTCCAAAAACCTAAAATTTTACAAAAACTTTCAGAAAGATTTTGAAATGTGGAAATATATGTGGGTCAGGTAAATAAAAGGTTTCCTAATGTTTTTAAGTACATATCCAGTTTTTTTAATCTTTTATTGATTTATAATGATGACAACAATACTACAATGTTAATTGGAATCTTTTACGACGATTTAGGAGGTTGTATGCATTAAAATTAAGGCTCAAACACCTCTTAATCTGTTTTTAACCCACCTACACCCCCTTTAGCTAGAGCCTTTTATTTTGACCTGTTTGATATAGACACAACCTAGATCGACCCGTTCATAACTACTAGTGTCAAAAGGTTGTAATCAATGCATATACATACCTTGGCTGCTTTTGCAAGTGTAAGAGCGACACCCGGAGCACCATGACACCAATGCACCAAACGGTCCGACTCACTTCCTTCGCTCGAAGGATAATTCCCACTCGGGAATCGATTCTTGATCATGTAAAAAAGTGTACCTTTTACATCTTTCAACTCATCTTCAGCTAAATCCATGTCCATTAATACATCCATTATCCCAGCAAGCCCATGGGCTGCTCCCCAGTATCTTTTACCATGCCACTCATACATCAATGGGCATTCCTTTGTACGCAATTTTCTACCAGATTTTATAATTTCATCTGTAATTGTTCTCTACAAATCGAATGTATGTCGATTGTCACAACGGTTAAGTGATAAACATATAATTATTCAAATTTCAAATCTTTAAACTTTACCATATGGGTAGATGAAATTGTGTTTTGACCAAGATTCTTGTTTATAAACATGCATGCCCATAAGTAACCTGCTCTACCGTACAATAGTTCATCGGGAAGATCTTTAGGAAGCTTGATCTGAAAGAAAAAGGAAGCTAATTGACTCAAGAAAATGTATAAATTGATGAAAAACTATGAAAAAAGTACAAGAAATTAAATAAAATTAAGTACCTGTCTAAATCTTGTCAAATAGTAATCACACAAACTATCATCATTAGCTTGTTTAGCCACAACTGCACCAAGAGCATATACACCAGCCAGCCCACACATGAACGTCACACGGCTGCAAATTACGTGAGATTATCAAAAATAATCCTACGATTCATCGTCGTGTGTAGGTATGTGGTTGGGTACAGGGAAACCAAGTAAACGCTTAAATGATGAGAATTTGCCAAAACATAACACATATAATCATAAGTTATCAATTTATCATTGTTCACTACTTTAAACTAAGAAGCACATCCAAACACTAACAACCCATTCTGTTAAAAGTTAAAACTAGGGTAATAAAATAAAAATAAAAATAAAAATAATAATAAATATGTATATGTTTATATTGATTTGTTTAACCCATTTAATTAGTCCGGTCATGTTTGAATTGACTTGTTTAACCTGTTTAATTCAACAAGTCGACCCATTTAAAATTATTAAAAATAAATAAAATACAACCCACCAACGTATTTACGATCTGTTTAACCCATTCATTACAAACCGTCTACAAGCCACAAATCCGTTTATTGCATTTACAACCCGTTTGTCTTGTTTAGATAAATAGGTTAACTCATACTGTCCGGGTTACACGATTCAAGATGTCTTTTAACACCAACGGGTCATGTTCAGGTCCAACTAACATTCAATCCGACCCGCTTACCACACTAATTACAAATAATTACTTGATTCTGATTAATACAAATCAAACACTCGTTGCATCCCATTTTGTTACAGCTTATTATCAGACTACTCCACATCAATTAATCACTTATCAAACAGATAAACCTTTTACAATCCGTCAAAATTCTACATCCCCAATTCTTAAGTTATGATCATCTTGCATTCATAAATCTTTCTAGCAAGCAAAACCCCTTCAAGAATCCCAAAAACACACACAAAAACACAAATTAACACTAACCTGGAGCCAGAAGAAGCAGAATCACAAGCTTTAACAATATCTTTGCACAAATCAACATCTTTCTTGTTGTGGGTAATCTGATAAGCTTTAAACACCAAGAAAGCTGTCCCTAGGGCACCTGTGTACAGTGTATAGTCACTCAAACGTTTCCCACTGCTTCCCCATGTATTCATCACAATCTATGAAACAAAATTAAAGATTAGTTGGTAAAAAAGAGATGAAATTAAAAAGTTATAGAAGTGAATTACAGTTTCTTTGAGGTCAAAAGCTCTGCGTTTGAGTTGATCGGAGAATGAGGTGTAGGGGAGATAAAGAAGGGGGCTTGCGGTGGTTTCCGGTGGCGGTGGGTCGTCTTCTTTGATGAATTCGGGCATGTTGTTGGGGAAGAAACGATCTGCCATTTTGGGTTTGATGGATTTCGAAGGTGTGAAGAGTTCTTGAAGGTTAAAGGTTGAATCTTTTGGGGGTGTTATTGTAAACGAAAACTGTATGATGTGGAGTTGATGAGATTATAACACGATTGTTCACTAAAATTCTGGACGATTTCTAAGTTTCTTTTTCTTTTTTGAGCAGTTTTCGGAACCACCCGAAATATCAAGTGAGCTTTTCTAAGATAAAACGTTAACCAGATATTATCGTTTTACGCCCGACTTATCTAGAAACATAATCAAATAAAAAACTTATTATAAGCCTCATTAAATCAGACTTGATTCTAAAATCATAAAGATTCCAAGTACAAACTATTGAAATAATCATATCATTAGTAGACCAATGCAATTCTAAACTATCTCATATTAAAAGTTTGAACCATGTTTTTTTTTCTTTTTTATTTTGTACTCTTACCATTTACCCACTCAAATGGTTTGCATTATTTATTTATTATTTATAAGTAGGTAAAAAATAATTATATTCAAAAATATATATTGTAGAGTAAGAAAGCTAAGTCAAGGAAGTGTTTCTTTTCTTATAGCATTAATATGTGCCACATTAATTCTCTTAAAAATGTTAGGATAATATGATAAAACTTAAGTTATTAAATATAAATATTAAGCCTTTTTTTCACATACCTTCTAATTTAAGAGAAAAGAGTATTCTTTGCTTCGCATCTTAATTTTTATTTTATACTTGAACACAACCCAAATAAGAGTAGAAACCATCACATAATCAGAACACGTTGCCATACATAATTAATATTTACATTCAAAAACAAACAAAAAACTCCAATAAAATATACTTAAAGACAGATCAAGAATGATCAACCCCATTGAGTCCAATTGGCTTCACTTCCTCTTCTAGGGATCGAACTCACCCTTGAGCAAGTGTCCACTTTGAAATTAGCCCCACACATCACTCCTTCACTATCAACCCTTGGCATTGCCCTAATCTTGTTCATCGGATGCTCAAAGCTCATCAAACCCCCTTCACTGTGAAACATACACCCTGCAAATTGTGTCCCAAAAGGGTCAAATCTTGATGTCAAATCACCAAATCTTCAAAAGATCAAACCTTTGATAAATGATAACACAACAAGATTCAACAATCAACGTGTACCTTTAGGAAATGGTGCAAATGATTTAGCACAACCTGCTTTGATCACCTCCAAATCATCAGATATCACCACAGATCCATCGGCAGCAATGCCCCAATACAGCTTCACACCTCCATCAGCACCCTACAGATCATCATTTTCATTCAGACATTTTCACAAACACTTGGTGTGCAAAAAAGAATGGGTATTTGGGGTCTTTTATCTTTACAACCATGAACACGAAATCTTACCAGTGCAGTGAAAACAGTACCCTTTTTGCTGTCAAACACAACGAACCCAAAGCTACCTTCAAGATCGCTAATAACTTGATCAGCAGGGTACGGCCCACGATCACGTAACGTCCGATAAGCTTCGATCACGAACATCGCTTCGTTGGTGTTCTTCGACAGCCCGTATTGCTTGATTTGGGCGCAAAGATTGTTCAAACTCCCGATGAACAAGCAGTAAACATCGTCAAAAACAGTGAACAATCGTTGATGGGTGGAGTAATTGCGATCAGATTTGACATACGCAAGAACAGCGGCGTCACCGACGGTGATGGAGGAGGTGTTCGTGGGGTGAATGGTGAGGAAGTGATCGAGGGTTTGTTGTGGGGTTTTTGAATGGTGAATTGTCGCCGGACTTTTGAGTTCTTCCGGTGGGTGTGCGAAGGCCTTACGGAAAATGGCTAACATGGTGGGATTTTGGGTTTTTCTTGAGCGATTAAGATGGTGGAATGAGGTGAATGTATAGATGAATGAAGATTGTTGTTGCAGATGGTGTTTATATAGCCATAGGGATGATTTTGGAGGAAGAAGGTGGTGGGGTGGGTCATGGGTGTGGTGGCCGGAGGTGGATGTACGTGGTGGTGACGGGGATGATGATATGGATAAGCTTCCAAGTGCTTTTTCAACTTTGAAAATTTAAATTTTTTATTCTTTTATACCAAAATTAGAAACCAAGATTGTATCAAACATTTGTTATTTTATCAGTGAGAAAACTTTAAAATCGACTTAGATCCGACATCTTATTCTATTTTAATAAATTTTTGAGGTAAATCATCTCAATCAACTGAATTTTTTAGGAAGGAGTGTTTCGTATGATAATAAAATTATTAGTAGTTAGTGCGATGATTTTTTATTTTAAGGTTATTTGTTTGAGTTCTATTTATGATTAAATTAATATATAATAGTGATGCAGATTACAAAGTGCTTTTTTAATAAATTTGTTTTACATTTAATTAACGTTATTATAAACATTACTTTATGTATACAAACTGGTATTAAGATTGGCATGCTGTTGCGAGGCGAAAAAACGTAAAAAAAACTAACGTTGAAACATCTAAACGAATCTCCGTGTTGAAGTGGGCGTTAATGATACACACAACTTTGTTTAAGCAAAAAAAACCTACATGTCATTAATAAAAATAAAATAAACCTATTAGGACTTTAAGAAAATTCAAGTCGGAATGATTTTCAGAACCTTCCGTCTAATACCGACAAATAAGAAGAAAACATGTCAATAACAAAAATTATAGGTGTGAAAAAGAAAGAAAAACAAAAATATATCATTTTAAAAATTCTTTTTAATTGCTTTCACACTTGTGGTTTAATAACTTGTACACTGTCGCCCAATGATGCATTTGAAATTTAATGTAACATTAGTTTTTAAACGTTATAAGAAAAAGTTTATGGGAGTGTCACTTGTCAACATGTGAATTCAAAAACAAAACACGAGAGGTGTAAGATTTAAATGGTAAGTTAACTTAAAATGAATCAGTTTATCTCATAAGATGCTGACGGATGTGATATACTTTTAAGACCGCACTTCATTTGCTTATAATGGTAACACTAAAATTTGGTGTAGGGAGGTGACATTCCTATTGTGTTATATATAAAAAATATAAATGTTTATTTAACACGTACAATCTCAATAATCATATAAAATTTTTCAATGTATTTTTATTTTCTCTTTTAAGTTTATAAGATCAGTTTTGTATTCTTGAAAATAAGTAAATATAAGATGTTGATATGTTTTTTTCAAAATGATGGAAACAAATGGAGTATCAATTTTCGGACCTCATAAGATAAGGTTTGGTGAGTTGGTGACATCTTATCCAAATACCGACAGGATGTCATATGTTTATTTTAACCTGTGAGCTTCCGCCACGTCAGACTCACGTGACGCATGTGCGATACTTACACGTTGGCAGAGGGTTTCGACAGCCCAAACTCCAAAGCCCAAATGATAACGTTAACCCATTTGGATATGATCCATTAGCCTTTAGCTTTTTGTACACCAGCCCATAAAGAAAAGCCTACATAAATGGGCTTTTTTAGTTAGAACTTAGAAGTGTGATCAATATTGGCTTCCTTTGTTAGAAGCCCGTAAAAACTGGACTCTTCATATCGATCCAGTATTATTCATTAATCATTATTGTACGTTTGTATGTAAATAAATATCTTTATGGGTTATCTAGTGGTAAGTAATGTATTCTTTTTAACATCCGGTAAGGGTTCAAACCATACAGTGCTAGAAGAAGATATAATAAAAAGTAGACTAGATACGGCCTACGGGTAAAACAAAATGAGATATGGATTATAGATAACTTGATGCGGATGATGACCCAAGATTTGAACCCGATCCAGAGTGGGATCCAGATCGAAGATTATTCAAAGATTTGGATAATAATGTTTATTTATATTAATTATCTTTTTATTTTTTTAGTTTATATTTTATTTTAGTTTGTCATTATCTTTTAACTTGTTAGGTCTGGAATAAATATTAGAGCTTGTTTTTATATATGAGGAGTTTTGTTGATTAAATTGAATTAAAAAACTTATGTTCTTGAACCTTTGATCACTGGCGGAGGATAGCAACGGCCGGCCCCCCCTTTTTTTTCGTTGATAGTGTAAAAATTTTGTCTGGTAATGTAAATTTTTAGCCCGATAATGTAAATTTTTATATAAATATGGAGTTCGCCCCTCTAAAAAAATAAATTTTGCCCCCGCCCTCTACGAAAGTATTCAGGCTCCGCCACTGTCTTTGATTAACAATTGTTTTTGAATCATTTGATCGCTTCTGATTCTGCATCATAACCTAGTTGAAGTGGGGAGCTTATATAGTGGAGCTCTTTAGAATATGCTTACAGTTAAAAATATATGTTTCATTGTGAACACTAAATCTTTTTATATGACTAGTGTTACTAAACAATTTCATGTAATTACGTGGGGATGCTTCCGTGCATATATGTTTCGCTCTCTAAATCATGAAAATGCTTGACAATTTTAGTTATAATATATATTGAGTGATAAATTCTTTCATTTTTTACGCTTTATAACTAATTAAACTTCCACTAGTTTTTTAGATTTAATTATATCTCTCACAGTGGGAGTTGTATACCCGACTAGATCTAAAAGTTGCCTTTGAATAGTCGAATGCTTAGAGGAGATCTAAACAACACACTAGAATGCTAAAGACTAGATCTAAAATTAGGTGGTATTTGTTTTTTTCAGAAAGCTATTCTTGAGCGTTTATGTTTGCGCCACGTAGATCACGGGCAGACTTTTCCTTCTGCAGGCTGTTTGATTTATCGAAGGCGTTTCATTAAAAAACGTTCGCGCAAAGTCTTCTTGGTGCAGATGTGGATCATTCACTTCTTGCCACTTCTAACATCTTCTCTCTTCTCATTCTCATCTTGGTAGCTTCCTCCGCCAGCCATCGTACCCACCGCCGGCCCCGCACCCACCTCTGGCCACCGCTACCCTAGCAGCCCTTCCGTGGTCCTGTCGCCGTCCCTAGCAGCCCTGCCGTTGTTCATCGCCGCCTTCACCCTCACGGCCACAGCCCCCTTCAGGCTCGAAATTCCCAAAATCTTGTACGTTGCCGCCTTCACCCTCACGGTCGCCGCCCCCTTCAGGCTCGAAAATCCGAAAATCTTGTTTATCAGAATGTGTTCACGTAGGTTAGTTCTACAAAGACCGTTGCTGGGTTTCAATGGAGCGAATTGAAGGGTACGGCAGAAAGAAGAAGGGGTGTTTTACCTGATGGCGGCGGAGAGGGTGGTTGTTGTTGTAAAGTGGCGCAGCGGTGGTGGACGGTGGTCCGGTGTAGGGGTAGCTGTGGAACAGAAGGGTTGGGAAGGGGGCTGGTGGTTGCTCTTATTTTGTTAGGGTTTTTTTTATTAGAATAAAAATATTAGTTATTTATATTATACTAATTATCAATTTTTACAGTCTGCAGATGCTAAAAAACAAACATTTTTTTTTACAGACTGCAGACGTTTAGTCCACCTCTTATTCTGTAGATGTCTGCAGATATGATCCGCAGATTGCAAATATTTTTATGCTGAAAAAACAAACAACACTTTAATAAATATAACAAGTTGGTAATCATTTAGTGAAGATTCGATAAAAGCACATATGTCACAGGGAGGTGTAGAAAATGATATAACGAAATGCAACTTTTTTGCATATAAAAAATAGATTATATATTTTAAACAAATTATGTATGCTATTTTTATAACTACCAACTGGATTTTAAGCTTTTGTTGGCCAACCAAATGTTTAGACTTCAATTTTAATTTTAAATAACCCCAACTACAAGCATAGTCTCTTTATGTAATAATTTCTATACTAACTTAAAATAAATTTACATACATAAAATATGAGTGATATAAGATTATGTAAACGAGCCAAGCTATCCATTATTTTATATCTCACAATTAAATTATAACATATGAATTAAATGTTATGTTTATTTATATATTTTTTCAATTTAAGAACCGTATAGTAAAAGAAACTAGTCACATATTTAAATTAAATTTACCAATGAAATGCAATAACTCCTTTACAAACGACTTACTATTATATGTCAAGGATTCTCATCTAACACTAACCACAATTATAATTATCATAATACATCAAAACCTTAATCAAACATGTTTTAGTTATATTGCTTATTTTAATAATTATAATTTAATTTTATTAGTATATAATTATGTATCAAAATAAGAGTTGAATTGTGAACATGTGAAAGGTAGCAATGATTATAAAAGACAAAATAATAGAAAAAAAAAAAGAAATAAGGATTTGTGAGATATAAGATAAGCAAATGCCCTTTTCACGTTGTGCGTCGTAATAATGTCGTGTAAATGACAATACTACCCACCAACCACGTCGTGTACTTATTTTTCATCATGACAAACGTACGGTTGACAACTCATACCACATGTGAACATTTTTATAAATATTGAAAAAAATATATATTATTTTTAGATTTATTTTTGCACAATTTTTACATTGAGTATAAAGATGTGAAGACGCGTTTCTATTCTTGTGCAACGAGTCATAGACATAGCACAACGACACTAGAAAGGGACGTGACCAAGTAGTTGAAATCTTTACTAAATTAAAATATTGAACATAGAAAGTGACACTTAAAAATTATGGCATGTGCACAAAACTTCAAAGACGTGTGTAGTTTGAGCGTTAAATTGTCTTTGCTAAAATAGTTGAAACATAATAAAAAGATTTTTATAGATAATCGATAATTAAAAAACCATCATAAAACAGTCTAGTGGTAAAACATTTGAAATGTCTCATAATAAACCCGGGGTTCAAATCTTCTTGGGTGTTCAAATCTTGGATGACCACTGCCATACAAAAACTGATAGCTAAATTGGGGTGTTCATATGTCTTGTTTTAAGTTTATTCGGTGTGAAATATTTATTGGTTGAAAACGAAATTTAACTAATTTGGATTTCGGTTTCAACATAATGAAACGAATTATGGTTGTTGGATTATCCGGCTACGTATAATATGTCTTTAATCGGTTTATACAGTTTATTTGGTTTAGTGAGTTACAAACAAAATATGGGTTAAACAAATTTTAAATAAAAGTTATTCTAATTTTTAGTTATGTCGAATTTAAAATTCTAAAATAAAAAATCAAATTACAAAATTTTGGTATTGGTTTAAAACTGTCCCGAAAATCGAATTTCCAATTTGATCAGGTCTGAATTGATTTCAAACCGAAAAGAAACGTAACTGGCTAAAAAGGTCTAATTCTTCTTATTAGTAAAAGCATAAGAAAAGCCAAATTATTATTCCTTGAACCATTGCTTTCATTGTGTTGATTTAGAAGGTGAACAAGATTGGAAGTTTGAACTATCGAACAAGGACATGAGATGGTGTGAAAAGGAAGAAAGGTGATTTCATGGTTTAAAATAATTAATTTGTCAATTGTGGGGGTATGATTGTATGAAGATATTTTCTATCAAATGATAGAAATATTTAGTTTGTAACATTTAGAGAAAAATAATATTTATGAAAAACTAAAATTAAATCACACAATAATGGGTTACTGCCTACATCAGTAATTTATGGCATTGGTAAAGGTTATTTGTTAGTATTTCAATAATCATTAATATATATTTTTTAACAATTTATGATTTTTTAATAATAAAAATGTAACTTTAAGTCTAAATGATTAAAAGGTAATCATTAAGATGTTATACTTTAATCATTCTAACGTAAGATTACATTTTAACCATTTAGAAAGCTAACAAACATCTCCTAACTCACTAGAGGCAAAAAAAAAATCACAATAAATCTGAAAAACATCATAGACTAAACCCGCGCTCTCTTCATACAATCTTCCTCTCCTACCTTCAATGTCTCAAGGACCTCTTACTCAACACCAAAACACGTTCGATGAGGTGAGATACCTCTCATTACGAATGGTTTTAGATGTCCATATAAACACCATGTGACTTTCTTGGCCCACATGGCAATACACTAGGGAGTCAATGTCATCTTTAGTGTTATTAAATAAATATTGTGTAATCGCTAAATTATTAAAATTCATTAGCTTACAAATAATCAATATTGTAATAAATTCGTTGATTACGAAAATTCATGTTTATCAAAACTATTATTATTATTACTATTTCTTTTAACTGGTCTACCAATTTTTACTATACTCTAATTTTATTTTAGTTATTGTCTTAAATGATAAACCCAATACCTCTTAAATGAGAGCATACGTCTTTACCAGTCGTCACAAAACTAGTCTAGTGGTTGTATTATCGTTACTACTAATGTTACTGTGACGATTCTTGTTATTATTAAAAATACTATTATTTAATTTTATCTAAACCAACCACCTTTGAAGCCGACCGGCACCGTTATCATTCACCCGCCATCGTCTCTAGTCACGAACCACCGTTGTATCATACAACATGTTTCTTTCAACATCAACATATACTAAACATTCTTAAATCAACAGTTCCATCATGTATACAAAACGATCTCAACTTCACATCTTCGTGTACCTTTTATGAGATTGTGCAAAATCCTACAACAAACTCACCATTCAACATTTGTCATTCCCCTTTTCCCACCTAAACCCTATATCTTTCATTACATAAAAAGATACATTTACGGGCTGTTTGTTTGGGTCTGACCGACCCCGGTTAGACGTGCACGTCTGACTCGGTCAGACGTGTCTTGTTTGGTTGCTTGCATCTTACCGGAGAATAGGTCTGACCGAATCCCTTATTCGGTCAGATCTAAACCCACATCTGACCCGAGTCAGACGTGGAGTCGGTAGTTCACGGAGGTGGTTCGCAACGGCGGTTGGGGTACCGATCTGGTACCGGTCGGCGACGGCGGATCTGCTACGGGGGGTACTGGTCATGCTCACAAGCGATGAAGGTGGTGGAGGGGGAGCTGGCGGAGAGGATTGTTGATTTTTGTGTGAAGAAGAAGGGTGGTGGTGGTGGTGGTGATCGCCGGCGGTTGGGTAGGGTGGAGATGACGGGTGGTGGTTAGGGTTTTCTTGGATTTGTAAGGTGAAGGTGGGGAAGATAAAGGGGTGATAGGGTGGAGATAAAGTGTGTGGATTTTTTTTTTTTTTTTTTACAACCAAACACATTTTATTGATTCAAATTTTTTACTGGTTCAGACCTCTTACTGATTCAAACTCTCTTATTCATTCAACACTTATTCAATCAGATGTTACCAAACAATCTCTTAATCACTCTCTGTTGCTCTTTAGATGTAAAAAATCATGAGTTAGAGCCTAAAGAGGTTGGGGTATTTTATTGTTTTATTATACATTTATATTTTTTAAATAACAACATTTATTTTAACAACTGCTAGCCTACTTCACACCTAATCGATTTTATGTTTTATCTATACCATTCACAATCTATCTCACATACTCATCTTTATAATTACATTAAAAATTATTATTATTATTTTTTTAATTAAATAATATTTTTTATACATTTATAATTATATTTTGTTTATCATCTACTTACAGTCACTTTAAAAAATATTAAAAAATTTATAAAAATTATATCTTGTTTTCTCAAATATAAAAAAACATAATACAACCCTCACAAGATTTTTTATCATTCATTTACAATCACTCGAAATTATCCCTTTAATAATCAACTCACACAAAAATGAAAAACCAACCATAATCATTTTATCTACCTACCTATCATTAATCCTCATAAGCTACTATGATCAGTTGGTTTATCACTATGTCATGTAACCATTACTATATATATTTATTTATTTATATTATATATCTATATACACACATATATCTGTATGTATATATATATCTTATATATATGCATCATATCACACATCAATCACTCACTCTACTCTCTCCAATTTAGACCAACCAAACCCCCCTTTCCTTTCAAACAATAAGAATTCAGTCTGTGTATGGCAGCTCGTTTATTAGCACATGAGGTTGCTGATCTCTGCCTCGGCAAACCGCCGTTGAAGTCACTCTCCACCACCGCCACCCTCCGCCACGCCCTAGCGGCGCTCAAGTCCTCCGACGACACCCATATCAGCCTCTGGGTCTGCAACCACCACCACATCTCCGATCAACCACCCACCATCATCAACCGCTGCCGCTGCATCGGCAAAATCTCCATGGTAGACATCATCTGCTACCTCTGTAAGGAAGATAACATCACTTCTCCGGCGACCGCACTTGATTCTCCGGTGACTGTTCTGCTGTCGCCGGAGTCCGCCGTCGTCAGACACGTGGACCCCGCCACGTGGTACGCTTTTCACCTTTTTAGTTTTTAAAATCAATTTGCTAACTGATTTTAAAAAAAAAAAAAATTACATGTATCTCACTCCCCACAATTTTTTTTTTACATATTTACATAAAATATAAGTTTCAAGGCGTAAAATATAATTTGCTTTGGGAATACATGTATATAATTTCACAAGTTTTATAGGAGAAAATATACAATTGCTCCCTTTTATGTAAATTTCTGACACCGCACAAAACTAAAGCTAGAAATTTACATAATATTTTATAACTAAAATACGTTTGCTCTATATTTATTTGTACTTTTTGTTATAAGTTAGTAATTTCAAATATTAATATGTGAAAAGAAATATAAAAATTAAAAACTTCCGGGTCATGTTATTTTTGTTGTAGCTTAGTAATTTTAAAGTATTAATATATGAAAAATGTAAAAAACAAAAGCTTCGGGTTAACCTGTAAATTTTCTTGTCGTCTTCGCGTTCACATGTATAACAAAATTTTCCGGTTCGGCTTCATGTCAGACCCGCCAACCCACAAGACGACCCGTTTAGCACCTGTAGTTGTTTATCATCTTTATTGATTCGAATTTTGTGGTTTGCAGTTTGGTGGACGCAATTGATATGATCATCAACGGAGCTCAAAATCTTGTAGTTCCGATAAGCAACAGAACAACAATCGATTCAAAACGGAAGCAGATTTCACCACAAGGTTCACCAATTGCTCCGACGACCCACTCCGGTGGCGTTGAATTCTGTTGGTTAACACAAGAAGACGTAATCCGATTCCTCTTGAGTTCAATCGCTCTGTTTTCCCCAACAGCAGCGTATTCCGTCGAGTCCCTCGGAATCATCGATTCCGACATCCTCACCGTCAACTACCACGCACCGGCGTCCACCGCACTCGACGCCATCACCACCTCCCTCTCCGACCAAACCTCCGTAGCCGTAGTCGACGACGACGGAGTCTTGATCGGAGAAATCTCCCCCTTCACGTTATCCTACTCCGACGAGACCGCCGCTGCGGCGATCGCCACCCTCTCCGCCGGAGATTTGATGGCGTACATCGACTGCGGTGGGCCGCCGGAGGATATTATCCGATTGGTGGAGACGAGGCTGAAAGAGCGGAATTTGATCGGAATGTTGGATGAATTTACAGTTTATTCATCTGGGATTCCGGCGATTAGCACTAATTCATCGTCTTCTTCATCGGATGATGAATTGGTGCAATCTCCGGCGACGGTGAAGTCCGGGAGGTTTAGCAGGTCGAGCAGCTACTCGGCGAGGATTACGCGAATGGCGGAGGCGATAGTGTGTTATCCGGGGAGCTCGTTGGTGGCGGTGATGATTCAGGCGATCGCGCATCGCGTGAGCTACGTGTGGGTGATTGAAGAGGACTGTAGTGTCGTCGGAATTGTGAGGTTTTCCGGCGTGTTGGAGGTTTTCCGGTCACATTTAGAGAGTATGATGAGTTAAAACAACAAGGTGGTGAAAGTAAATTTTGTGTTTACTTATGAGTAAATTGGATTTTTGTTTGAGATATGTTATTGTTTAAAAATGTTACAAGTTTATTAAAGGGTTGTGTTAAACTTAGCCTTCTTTATTTTTACTTATTGTGACGTTCTTTCAAATTGTTATATCAGTAGACAGTAATAATGCTACATTTTTGTATTAAAATAGAAAATATAAATTCGATGTTTAGAGTATATACTGAAAATTTAAGGGTTGTTTATTGGTACCCTTTATTTAAAATGTTTATATTTAGTTTTGAAATAATTAAGTAAGACAGATGAAATGTATATTAATCTTTAATAATAGTAAGTGATTTATTTTCCACTTAATTTGGAGTAGGACGGAACGTTGAATTTTCTAAAAAGTAGTAAGTAAATTACATAATTGTAAAATCTAAGTCAAATTGGGAAATGTATTTTTTTAGAATAACAAAGATTTTTATGTGCCATATTTCTTGTTTAATTTAAAAAATAATATTTATAAATAAATTACATAGGATAAAAACACTAGTCAAAGTTGATGATGGTCCAAATACATAGACATCTCATATTATAAATCAACACCCCTTTATACGTTTTGCATGGCACTATACGCGACGTATAAGGTCGAAAATACTGAAAGCAAGGAAAATTCATGGGGGCTGTTAAAGGGCTATACGCCCCATTATACGACACATATAAGGCTATACGACGCGTATAACAAATTTCGACACTGACTACAGGGAAAATTCAGGGGGCTTTTAGAGGGGTTATACGTATCGTATAAATCTATACGACACATATAAATATTTAGAATGTTAATTTATAATTTTGTGATGCATAAATATCCATATCCGGAAAACTTTGTTGCTACACCATAAAGTCATTAACATATTTATAAAAGGACATATAACATTTAATAATTCAAGTTGTCTTTTCATATTCATATCTACTTGTTTTTTAATATATTTGTTTATTTCATTTAATATTATTTCTGTCAATTATAACTAAATTAACGTGTATTCTTACTAAAATTCGTTTTGACAACTCCAGTCTATATCTATAAACACGCGTCTTTTATTATTTATACACTTCAAAGGACAAATGTACATAAATACAAACATTCTGATGGTAGAGGACATAGGTCAAATACGTAAACTGATTGAATGGAAATTTGTGTAGAAATGCTTTAAATTCTTTATAAACCTTTAGATTAGTTTATTTTATATTTAATAATATAGGATTTATATTTGTATTTGATACGATATTCATTATAATTTACGCTAATTTTAAGTCATGCAAACTCATGTAACCTCGTTGTTATTTTCATCTCTACTAAAAGTGCTACATAATACTTCTAGATGTGTAATTTTGAAAATGGAAGAATACGTGTGATTTTATAAAACCACAGAAAAACACATGGACTTAATAGGTTTGAGTTTAGTGTAAATGTGTCGGATGGACCCGCATATTTATTAGAAATAATTTAAAATGTAATTCTATTTTAAAATCTAAAATGATTAAGTATTTTATATCAATTTTTAAAGTTAAAAAAACTTAATCACGTTTTATAGTTTTAGTGCAGATTTGTGCATATATTTATATTTTTTTCATTATAATTTTATAATTTTTGAATATTAACATGTAAAAAAGTAAAAGATAAAAAAAATCAGATTTAAGTGACATATTTGTATCAACCCATGAACATTTCTGTCATAATCGTGTTCCTCTGACATGATTTCTAGGTTCGTATGTCATGTTCATGATCGTATTATTTAGCTGTAGTATTGGGTTCGATCCATCAACTCATGAACAAGTTTGCTTCACACCCATGTTTGTAACCATTTATTTAGGTGATTTTATTTGTAAATTAAAGAGAGTAGTAACGAGTATAAGTTTAAAAGAAAATATAAATATTGAAATTAACGAATAATCAAAAATAGATATGTTATATTGTGATTGAAGTTAAAAGTATTATTTTTTAAATAAAAAAGGCAAGAGAGCGACACCATAAAATTAACGAATAATCAAAAGTAGTAACGAGTTAAAAGTATGATTATCACATTCAAATAAGTTGGTGTCCAAATATTACATTTACTTTGAATTATTACTCATTTTAATATAGGATTGGAAAAAAGATATAAATGCTAAATGTTAAATTTAGCAAGAAGAAAAAGGGTTACAGCTAACAACCCAAAAGTAGGGTCGACCCTTTCGCTTTTTGGGAAAGTGACGCCATGTTATTTTCTTTGTAAATGTCGATGTAGCACCAAACAACTTTAATGTATCACACTCACAAAGTTATATAAAAATGTTAAAGTGATACTTTCTAAAGGAAAAGTGCACATCATAACAACCTTAATTTATAAAAGACAAAAATCATAAAATTAGCTTAATTATGTTTTAATGATTAATTAAACATCTACAGTCATGCAAGATAAAATTTAATTTCCATAAGCATTATATATGTGACACCTACTTAATATCTACCTTTTGTTGGTGTATCTAATCTTATATTCCATTTAGTGAATGCTAAACACATCATCTACGTGATCAACAATCTAGTATCAACTCTTTAGTCGTGTATCACCATAAACCATATTTATTTATGGCTAATTTTTTAGTTTAATCTATATTGTGTTATTTTGATACGCAAAGATCACATTTATCGTTACACCGGTTCGCTAACATTGCGTGCATATATCAACAACATGCATGAATTATTCTTGGGTTTTATCAACTTTTTATGCTTCATCTAGATTTCGTCCTTTTAACACTTTTTCTCCATTTTATTTCAAGTGTATAAAGCAGACGTCAAGGAATTAACTAGGAACATGATTACAATGTAAAAGATATATTAATTAGGGATGTCACAATCCTTAAATATATCTTACTATGTATTTTGTCCCCTACTTTTAGTTATAGGTATCATTTCCCTCGTGTTATCAATGAAATATTTAAATATGTTCATCTTATCCAACTCTTTAACTATTCAAATGTTTAAAGAATTTGGTTGTCATTAGTAAAAGTAAATTACCCCATACAAAATGTATATAAATATAATAATCATAAGATTTAAGTAAAAAGATTTCTTATTATTAAAAAACATAAAAATGATTTTGTAGCCACTCGTAAAGTAGGTTAAACGAACTTCGATTAAAATTCTTCTAATGACGTTGAAACTGGCTCGTCAAACCCCACAATCTTAGCTTTTGAGTTTTTAGCTTGTAGATTTTAAAAGTTTTGTTTTTTCAACTAATTGTGTCTTTTCAACTCGTCATTTTGTCTTTGATACTCGTTATCTCTTTTAGAATAATGGGTCTTTTAACTATAACATCGCCTAAATAATAATGATCAAAGATGAAAGTATGTAATAATGTTCTAATCACCGAACTTTCCTTAAAATTTGAGTTTGTTTTCTAGTTTAAAATAAATAGAAGTTATTAAACAAGTATAATGATAGAGAGATAATTAAACACTATTGGCCATGTGCCGCAGTGGTGTCTCGATGGTTTTCTTTGGGAAGGTTGTCTATTGCTCAGGGTAAAAATATTCTGGTTTAAGGCAGAGGTTGTTTTCAATTTTAAGTTTAGTGATGTGATCTCGACTAGAAAACAGATAAACAAACCAGATTAAAATAGCATTTATCATTTGAAACATGATGATACAATTTTCTTAAAAAAAGATAGAATGATAACCACTAAAAGCGAAGACATTTTTAAATTTTAGTAGTTTAAGAACTAATCTATAACTTAGTGTTAAACAAATTATGATCTTTCAAATCGTTGATGAAAAAATTTAAATATTACTAATTATCAACTTATAGATTCATTAATTGTTATTTCATATGTATAAAAGGTTGTACATATCTATTTTTTCTTTTAATTTTTTGTTTTAAACCCAAAACTTTACATATTTAACAATGTAACCTATAAATTTTCACTTTTAATTTTAGTCTCCAATACTTCATCTTTTATATTTTTTTTATATACGGTCTAAATTTTAAGAGTTAACATGTCGTAACGCGCACGTGTGGTTTAACATTGTTACGCTTATTTTTTTTTCCCGTTTAACATACCCGTCGAGACATGCAGGGATTTCTAGATTGACTTGGTTATGTTTTTAATGTTTTTCGTTTCATGTGCGTGGTTCAACGTTTTTATGTCTACTTTCTGTTTGGTTTTATTTTTTCTTTTTTATTTACTTATTGATACGTGCTTTTTCGGTATTGATGGTCGTTGCCATTGATGTGACATTGATGCTACTTGACACGGTTTTACGCCTCCCGCCGCAACGCGAAGTGCTTAATACTAGTTAAATATTAAGTATAACTCAATACTAAATGGTGAACTAATTTACTGAAGCCATGTGAGAGGTTTGAACAACATTAATTGACAATTTAATATTTAACAAACTTTTTTAGGAAGTTAATATCTAACAAACTTAATCAATAACATATGGTACCTAGTTTGTTTTGTACCATCATTTTCATTGAAAGAAAAGCATATTAATATTTATCTAACTTATAAAAAGATCAAAGAATGTTTATCAAATATAGGATATACTATGGTGATTTTATCATTTTTCCATCCAAAATTCTCACAATCTCACCCTGTTATTGTCTTTTTAATTAATATTATATTTGTACTATAGAACCATTTAAAGTTTCATTATTGGCATATAGTCATGAAACCTTTATTTATAACTTTTTACAATTTCTTAAAGCCTTTTAAAAATATTTAAGTGACTTAATAAAATTTATATGAACATTGTCATTATTTATTAATTATTAATTTTCAATTCTAACCCGGAGTAAAAGATAGTTCGTATTTATAAGAGTTAATTACATAAATAGTTCATGTGGTTTATTCAAAATAACAAGTTTAGGTACTAAGGATTTTTTGTAACAGGTTGGAGTGTTACGTTTTCAATTTTGTAATGAGTTAAGGTATTAAAACTAACATAAGTTAATTTTTCTGTTAAATCTAAATGTATTTCTGTCTTTTTACTTTAAGGACCACTAATGTAACTTGAAGGGACTATTTGTGTCATTTAATATAAATAAGGGTTTTTTTGGGTATTTAATAATATTTCATCTTAAATCTGAGCCGTTTATCACTTAGATCTATGGTTGTTATCACTTCGTACGAATTAATCACTTTGTACCGTAAACTTTCTCTATATTCATATATGTATGTATGTATGTATGTATGTATGTATGTATGTATGTATGTATGTACTGAATTGCCCTTAATTCCAAGGACCACTGCTGGCTATCGCCGCCAGCCACCACCGGCTATCGCCGCCAGCCACCACCGGCCACCGCCACCGACCACCACACCATCGCATCGTCTTCATCGCCACCATGTTATCAGATCGTTAATGAAACAAAAACACTATAAGGTTATATTAGAAGGCTGATGCAACCAAAGAAGCCAAAACAACCAAGGAGCTTCCTGCATGCATGCACTGATGTACAAGGTAGAAGTTACTTTGGAAGTTTTACACTCATCACAGAAATTGTTCTAAGTGTAAAATCTTCCGAAGCCAAAGACCAAATCTTCCGAAGCCAAAGATGAAGTCTTCCGAAGATTCAAAGGCAAAGTCTTCCGAAGCCAATGAAGTAAAGACTGGTTTCTTCCGAAGACAGAGAGGACAGCTTTCTCTGATCTACTTTTCCATAAAGCTGACTTATTTTCCGTTGCAACTCTGAAGACTCACCAACTTATACAAGTTGGTGAAAAGGTCCATGCTTTAGTAAACTATAGATTATGGTCTTGAGTCTGTAACTTCCTACTTTGTATATATTAAGATGTGAGCTATGACATGTCATAGTTACTAGTCAAAAGACAATCTGCCTTTTAACTTTACATTGATCTTGTTGTCTAGATTAGTGTTTCCAGCTGGCCTTCAAAGTATGGCAGGCTGTAGGATGTAGTATAAAGTATCTCAGGTCCTTGTATTTCTTTTTATGCTTTGTAACACTTGTAAAAGAACTTGAGAGCAATATACAACATTCTTGAAAACCATATTACTATGTTCTTGTTCTTAGTTCTGTCTCATTATTTACTTGTGTTCTTGGTATCATTTACATAAACCCGGTTCCCCATTTGATTTGTTAAGTATTCTAACACTCTCCTCATTGTGAGACTGATTCTATTGACCATCCCTTAATCGGTCCTGCAATTGGTATCAAAGCTTTTTAGGCTCTTGATTGTAAGATCTCACCATCTTAAATCCCTTCACTTTCATAAAACACTTAACATCTCAAATGGCAGCTATCATAAAGGCTGATATGGAAACCGGTACTATGACAAAGTCTTCACTGATCACTTCTGATGACTTTGATACTTGGTGCCAAAGAATGGAAGGTTTCATCAAGTCTCAAGACTCCAGGATGTGGGGATCTGTTGTCTATGGACCTCATGTACCACCCACCTCTTCAACTGCTGTTGGTGGTGGTATGATACCAAAGGAAGTGGTTAACTATTCTGAAGAAGACTGGAAGAAGATAGAAATAGATCAGAAGGCCATGACCGCCCTCTAAACTACTCTTCCAAACTCTATCTACAGAGGCTTCAAGAAGTGCAAGACTGCCAAGCAGCTATGGGATGCACTGAAGCTTATGTATGAGGGGTCAAATGAAGCAAAAGAGAACAAGAAGGACCTCTTGAAGCAGCAGTTTGAGAGCTTCACCTTTAAGGCGGGTAAAACCATGACTTAACAATACTTCAGGTATGTTGAGATTGTGGATACTCTAATGGATGTTAGAGTAACTCTTGAGAACAGGGACATTGAGAGGAAGTTCATGTCCTCTCTTCCCAGACAATGGACATATTACTGTGTGGTCATTAAAAGGAATAAGAACCTTAAGAACCTTACTCTCACTGAGTTGTATGGTATTCTCAGTGGCTACCAGATGGAGATGAACATGCAAAATCCATCTAGTAACTCCAACAATCATCAGAGTTCAACCCTTCATGTGGTTGAAAGGGATTGCAGAGAACCACACATCATCTCATCTGCTATCCTGACAACTCACAAAAGGGTCATTTCATCACCTTCCCAGAGACACCAAGAGAGAGCTACACCCAAGAAAGCCCATTCCAAGAGACAAGCTATTCACAAGCCTTTGTGTCTACTGATGAAAGCACATGCAACTTTCTCTTTACCCTTGAAGACCTGGACTGTATCCATCCAGATGATCTGGAGTACATGGAAAAAGTCCAACAGATGGCTCTTCTCACTCACAGAGCCAAGAAGTTTTACAAGAAGACAGGAAGGAAGTTTCCTAGCAATGCAACCAGTGGAAAGTTTGGCCTGGACAAAAGCAAAGTAAAGTGTTACAACTGTAACCAAATGGAACACTTTGCTAGAGAGTGCAAGGCACCAAGAACAAGTGGTGGCCAAGCACAAACCAGACCAAATTACACTGATGGAGCTCCCTAGAATGAGAAGCCAAGCAGCAAGCTGCAGTTGCTGTTGAAGAAGGAGGCTTTGACTGGAGCTTTCAGGTTGAGGATGCATCTCCAAACCAAGCACTGATGGCAAATCATGAAGAAGCCAAGGTATTGGAACATCTATGTACACCTGAATGTATTGCTAAAATTAACAGATATAGGTCCTATAACTTAGAGTTGAGATCTGATCTTGAATCCTTAAACATTTTAAAAGCTGATTTTAAAAGAGCTGAAAATGATTACAAAATTAAAATAGAAGATTTCAAGTTGTCTTCGGAAGAACATTATGTCTTCAAGTCAAATAACTACTTATAAGAAATTTACCTTCGGAAGAAATTCTGAGATATCTTTCGAAGCTTAAATATGCTTCTAAGTACTTACATGTATTTGAAGGACAATTTTCTTCCGAAAGCAATTAAGTCTCGGAAGATTTAGAGAAAACCATTTCAACTCTTAAGCATGAACACACCAATTACAGGACTCAGATCAAAGATCTTATCACTAAGTTAACTGAATGCCAGGCTGAGTTTATGATCAGCAAAGCCAGGGAAAAAATGTGTTCTTGAAGAAGAGACCTTCAAGAACATGATATCCTCATCCTTGCATGCAAAAGTTTGTTATCAAAATAAGCAGGGACTGGGATCTACTGAGATAGCTCCTCTACACACTCTATTATCTGTAAGATCTCCAAGGTGTGAAACTTGTGAAGATGAGCTTCCCCTCATAGACCCCATAGATGAAGAGGATGAAGAAGAGATAGTAAAGGATGATTCTGAGAAGAGTAAAGAAGATCATCCTAAGAAGGGTCACTATTCTTCTGAGAAAAGAAAAGAATCTGGGATGACCAAGTCTAAGAGGAAGAACTTGATCGGAAAAGCCAAGAGGAAATCAAAGAAGGCTCAAGGGATCAAGTCCACTTTCAACTCTAAGCAGAAACAAGTGTTCATCTCTGTAGGATTTGAAGTGGTGAAGGCTGAAGACTCAAATGAACTCTAGTACCAGGAGTTTTAGTTCATATCCAACTCATTCTAGCAAAGAGAAGAAGGCTGATCAGTTTGTACCACTGCTACACAGCCTGAACCATCCAGTTCCAAGAGCAAGCCTCACCCTAAGAAGCTTGCTGCATCATTTGTGAAGATGAAGATGGAGGTGGAAAGTGATCAAGTTCAGTCTTTCTCTCAAAAGAAGACTCTCAGAAGAAAGCAAATGGATTGCATCATGTGTGGTAGTACTTCTCATCTTGCTAAGGATTGCATCTACAAACCTAAAAGTACTGTCCACATGATCAAAAAGAAAACTTCTGAGAAGAAAAAAGGAAAAATAGCTTTAGAAGGAAAATCTTTTCCCTTCGGAAGCTCCAAGGTGAAAAAAAAGACAAGTGAAAACTTGCTTTCGAAAGAAAAATTGGTCTCGGAAGAATGGAATGCTTCCGAAGTACTGAAGCCTACTGCATTAAAAGCAAGATCTTTCGAAGGTCCAGTCTCCAAAACTTCCAAAGTTGTTAAAACTTCCGAGGTGTTGAAGGTCAAGTCTAATCTTTCAAAGATGGTGTAGAAGATGAAGAAAGACCAAGTGACTGAAAGTTCTTCATCAACAACAGCTAATGATCCTCAAAGATTGAACATAGGATCACTTACTGTTACATTGTCTTCAAATCACTTTTATAAGCCCAAGAGCAATGAGGCTTGGGTTTCCAAATGTTCTAAAATTAGGACAGATGAAGCCCGGCATCTTGAAGACAATGAGGAAGCCAATTGTTGGCTTCTCAGGGGTAGAAATAGCCCTTGTCTAAAAAAATATTAGAGGTCATTGCCCAAGGTGATAACCTAGCAGTACCAGCTTGTGTTGAACCCACACACCTTCTACTTCTCAACCACCAATACAGCCAAAAATAACCATCACCTACCAAAGAAAATCCAAACGAACCCCTGCACATGCTACTCAGTTTATGCAGGCCCCTATATCATCACCCATAAAGGAGGAAGTGGACACTGGAGCTGCCACTTCTCCTGAGGAGCAAACCATTCCCATCTCACCAATGATCAGTACTGAGGTTCCTCATGCTTAGCCTGATAAGCTCACAACCCCCACAGCCTTAAGCCTTCACTCAGAGTCTCAAAACTCTAGTGAACAACCTTCAGGGGACAGTTACCATCCCCATCCTCTTGATCTAAACCAACCAATCCCAAACCTTGAATTCTATGATGATGAAGACATGGGATTCAGTGAGTATCATGAGTCTTTTTTCTCCTCCCCTGCTCAAGGAGAGATGAGTACTCCTGTTTCTCCCATGTCTAGCCCACATCATCCACCTACTACTGAGGTGGATCTCCCTGAACCTGTTAAGGAGGTCCATATGGAAGAGGTTCTCACTTCAGCAAGTGACTACATCATTGACCTCAACTATCGCAACCCAGCCTATTGACACTTCACTTGAAGTTGTCATGATACAGGGGAAATCCAGCAGCCAAGAACAAAGTGCTGGTGATGAGAAAGAAGACCTTGGTCCTACTCTCTCATCCCCCCATGATTCTTCTGATGAAGATGAGGGGAGTCTAAAACTAAAGGTGAAAAAACTGACAAAAAACCATGCACCTATTTAGTCTAAAAAATAAGTCATACGGAATCTCAGGTGACTGTCTTAAAGGAGGGTCGATGACCAGCAACTTGAGATCATCGATCTTAAGGGCAAGTTAGCTGAGAGACCACTCAGGAGAACTCAACCAGGTCCACAAGAACCTGTGGATGTGACAGACCCAACCCCAAGCTCACCTATGCAAGAAGGTGATACTACCAAAAAGGGTGAGAAAGTCCAAACAATCATAGAACCTAGGAGTTCTTCACAAAGTATGGACTTTGAGGATTCACCACCCTCACTTGCAATGGTCCATACTCAGCAACCTCCTCAAGTCTACATGGATGTGGACTCACTCATACAAAGTTTGTTTGAACAGGGTATTCCCAGAGCTATGCCTACCCCATCTCCTCACTCTGATAATCCAATCATGGGATGTAGGTATGACACTGATAGAAGAGCTCTTGTCATCTCTAGATCTCAGGGTTAATAGGAAATCTTCAACTTTTCCAACCTGAGCTTCTATGAGAGCATTTATATGATTGATCTTCCACTTGTCAACCCAAGCCAAAATAGACAAGCTACAAGATTAGTAGATAGGATTCAAGAAAAGGTGCTAAAAGAATTTAAGCTGAGGTCAAGACTATATAGACAAAGGCTAGCAGGTGAGATTTTTGGTCAACTGGATGTTGAGGTGGACCCTAAGATTAGCTTCTAAGGGGAAGCCTTAACTGAAGGCCCAGAAGTTGAACCTGTGAACCTTGAGACAAGAACTTCTTCAGCACCCATTACCCTCAGTGAGGCACCAGCTGGTGAAGGTGCTTCACAAGCTCTCTCTGTCTAGAGCTTGACTGCTGAACCAAGCAATAAAGGCCAAAGCTCTCTCCATCCTGAGTCACCAAGGCCTGTGAGTGACAAAGGAAAAAAAAACTGACTTTTAAGGAGATTGAGGAAGAGGAGAGAGAGAGGAAGAGGAAGCTAAGGGGAGAAAGTTCAAGAGGGTCTCCAGGCTTCATGGAAGCTACCATCAGGGTTGCCCCTAGACCAAATACTCAGGATGATGAGTTGAGGGTAGCCAGGATAAACTACTTGGGAACCAGAAACTACAATGTGGATGAACTACTCTCTCTCCCCTTAGATGAACTAAATGAACTGGATGACAAGGAATTGTCCAAGGAGAGGAAGGAGGCAGAGGATGCAGCATTGCTCCTTAAAACCATAGAAGAAAAGAAACAGAAAAGGCTCTACAAGCATGCTCCTACCCTCTCCCCAGTTCAAAAAAGTCCTGAGACAGAGGCTGTGGCAACTGCACAACCTCAGGTAGATAAGGAAGCTGATAGACTGAACATGATCAACTACCTGAGTACCACAGGACTCTATCAGGCATTTGCACTTCTTCCCTTATCATATGAGTATGTTGAATTTGAGTATCTCAAGCAGCTGGAGAAACAAGTCATCAAGGAACAAAAGGCTGCTAAGAGAAAACTAAGGGAATAAGCTGCAAAGTCAAGAGCCATCATCCAAAAGTTCCAAAAGAAGTCTGCTGACAGACAAAGGATGATGAGCTTCTTGAAGTTGTATGAATTCTCTAGAAGGAGGCTTGGTCCAATGTCTCTATCCACTATGGATGAGCACATCAGGGTGATTAAGAAGAAGATTAAAAAGGGAGAGATTGTTGACTTGCATTCTCCACCAAGTCCAGCTCAACCTGAAGTTGAGGTCAAGGTTGAACCCCCTGAGACAACACAACCTGGACCTAGAGCTGCATCTCAACCAACTTCATCTTTTGATCCACAGCAGGGTCCTCTTCCCTCTCATTCTAAACCTGTGAGAGAAGAGAACCCAACTGAGAGAGACACAGTAGAACAACCTGGTGCTAAAGACCAGTCCTCTCAGTTAAAGACTTCAAAGATGAGGAAAATGATGGCCATGAAGAGTGTTTCCAAGAAGAAGACCAAGGCGTCCACCTATACACCTCAGGATGAGTCAGAGCATCTTTAGGTAGTGCAAGAAGAGGCTGCTCAACCAACTCCAACTCAAGTAGAGCCTCTTGCAACTGGAAGATCCATCTTGTCCTGGACTTTTGCTGGTAATCCAAACATATGGTATGTCATTAGAGATCAAGGAGGTCAAGATGTCTATTTCTGGAAAGACATGCTTGATCTTCCTCTACATGATCTCCATGACATGAGAAGATATCATAAGAGTCTGAGGGATCTTGACCAGATGATGAAGAAAGGTATGGTCTTAATCCTAACGAGGACTGTCAACATGTGAATAACTTCTTTGTTTTGGTAGCATCAGCCTAGGGGGAGTTTGTAAGGTTATATTAGAAGGCTGATGCAACCAAAGAAGCCAAAACAACCACTGAGCTTCCTGCATGCATGCACAGATGTACAAGGTAGAAGTTACTTCAGGAGTTTTACACTCATCACAGAAATTATTCTAAGTGTAAAATCTTCTGAAGCCAAAGACCAAATCTTTCGAAGCCAAAGATGAAGTCTTCCGAAGCTTCAAAGACAAAGTCTTCCGAAGCCAATGAAGTAAAGACTGATTTCTTTCGAAGACAGAGAGGACATGCTTTCTCTGGTCTACTTTTCCATAAAGCTGACTTACTTTCCGCTGTAACTCTGAAGACTCATCAACTTATACAAGTTGGTGAAAAGGTCCATGCTTTAGTAAACTGTAGATTATGGTCTTGAGTCTGTAACTTCCTACTTTGTTCCTTTTATCCTTTTTATAATATATTAAGATGTGAGCTATGGCATGTCATAGTCACTAGTCAAAAGGCAATCTGCCTTTTGACTTTACATTGATCTTGTTGTATAGATTAGTGTTTCCAGCTGGCCTTCAAAGTATGGCCGGTTGTAGGATGTAGTATAAAGTATCTCAGGTCCTTGTATTTCTTTTTATGCTTTGTAACACTTGTAAAAGAACTTGAGATCAATATACAGCATCCTTGAAAACCGTATTACTTTGTTCTTGTTCTTAGTTCTGTCTTATTGTTTACTTGTGTTCTTGGTATCATTTAGATAAACTCGGTTCCCCATTTGATATGTTAAGTGTTCTAACACTCTCCTCATTGTGACACTAATTGTATTTGACCATCCCTTAACCGGTCCTGCAAACACCATCAATACCATCTTCATAGTTATTTCACCACCACCACTACAGTTACCGCCACCCATATCAATCACATAACCACCACCATCTCACCATCATCATCATTACATCATCACCACCATCCTACCATCACAATCATCAAATCATCACCACATCGCACCATCCAAACCCGAATCATCTTTATCGAACTTGAGTTTTAGGGTTTTGAGGAAAAAGCTTTATCTACAAGCCCTAAAATAAAAAATCCCCAATTTGAGTTTTAGGGTTTTGAAGCTTTAGGGTTGAAGACAAGGACGATGTGAGAGATACGGTGTGTTGTAGAGAAGGTGGGCAGCTATGATGGTGGGTGACGACGATTGTGGATTTATTGCGTTCGTGGTTTGAAATGAGAAGAAGAAGACAATGGGTGTTGGTTGGGGTTGAAAATTAATTTATTTTATAGCTAATTACACAAATAGTCCCTTGATTTAAAAAGAAAGACAGAGTTAAAAAAGTAGTTTCTTAAAGGGTACTTTAGTCATTTAATTAAATTTAACAGAAAAACTAACGTCTGTTAGTCTTAATACTTTAACTCGTTACAAAATTGTAAATACAATACCCCAACCTGTTACAAAAAACTCTTAGTACCCAAACTTGTTATTTTGAATAAAGCACATGGACTATTTATAGAATTAACTCTATTTATAAAGATTAAAAATTCACCAACTAATAATCAAGTTTCGTAACTAACCCATTTAAGTCAATTTGAATAGAGTTCTAAATTCTTATTAGGTTAAACCTCATGTATTATGTGGGTTTTAAAAAAAAGAATTTACATTACATATTTATGACATATTATTTTTTTAAAATTAATTCTGAAACCCTTATATATATTTTTAATATATTTGACAAAATTAACAAAAGAAATTTCAATTTATATAAATATTATATGAACAAACTATTTTTTATATAAAAATATTTTAAAAAATAGGTATAGAAATCATCATTAATTTAACCGGAGTGAAGGTGAAAAACAAAAAATATAATAACAATGAAAGAAATTTATGTATTTAATAGGAGAGGGAATAAATAAAAAAAGGTTAGGAATGCACATAAGAGTGACAAGAGTCCTTTGTTATTTTCATTTACTAGTAATGGTGGAGATGCCCGCGCGTTACGGCGGTACTGCTGTTGCTCGATTTTTTGAGAATTCGATTTTAGTCAGTATCGACTCGTGCACTATGACGTAAATTAAAAAATCAAAATATAATTATTGAAAAAATCGAATAAAGGAAAACAATTACGTGTATTACAAAAGTCTTTAAGACAACTATATTATCTCAACAAGATTAGGGAAAGCATGGGTGCTATTTGTGGTTAGAAATCAATTATTACGTATATTTTAGGGGGTGTTTCGTTTTATAAATGTAGGTTAGAGTTTTATGATCATCGAATGCAGCTTTCGGTGATGATTTGTATATACCGGAGAAAGTTAATGGAGAAATTGTCACTATAAATTACCATCTTTATTGTTATTGAACTGTTAACAACTGGCAAGGGAAATGGGAAGATGGATGAGTGCTCAATCGCAATGAATGAATGGCATTGAAAGTAAATGACGTTTTTGTTTGGCCACGTGTATATGTTTTAGCATTTATATTATAAGCATCATATGTTATATTTTATTGTAAAGGCATAAATGGAATAAAATGATTAAATTTTTGAAATTTAAGCATGACTTTTCATATGGGTGTCTTAATCTATATGTAAAATTATCATTCTACTTTCCTTTCATTTTTATTATAAAAAATATAAATAAATATTAAAATTATTAAACTCACAATATGCCCCTAGAAAAATATTAGTATTATAATTATTATAAATATGAAGGTATCTATAAGTTATATACTTAAATATTTAAATAAAATAATACTTAATTTAAATAGTATTTAGTTATAAAAAATGTCAATTTATAGTATCATAAATAAAATAAAATATAATGAAGTAAATTAAATAATATCATATTATTAAATAATGTATTAATAATGTTTATTAAATACATGAAAGAGACAATGTCAAAAATATCAATGTATATAAAATTTAATGGATAAATTTACCATATTACCCCTAAAGTGTCTTAAAATATTAATTAATTCTCTGTTTTACACCTATTAAATGCATTGCACTAATTTGTACATGTTGTTTTAAAACTTGTATGATTGACAAAATTACATCTCTATCCAAAGAAATGTATTATATAGTAGTATAGATATAAGTATTTAAATAAAATAATACTCCATTTAAATAGTATTTAGTTATAAAAATATGATTAGTAACTATAAATTTAAATGTCAATTTATATTATTATAAATAAAATAAAATTTAATGAAGTGAACTAAATAATATGAAATTATTAAATAATGTATTAATAATGTGTATTAAATAATACAATAATTAGAAGAAGTTAATTAATAGGGGTAAAAATGAAACTATTGCATAAATCACTTATACTCTATGATTAAAATGTTGTATAGGTGTCTTATACTTTGAATGAAATTACCATCTTATCATTCTAATATGTATTATATAGTAGTATAGATATAGATAAAGATTTATTTATTTAAAAAAATTAACATATATAAGGTTTCAAAGTGAAATCTTTTGACCCAAAAAGAGTATGTTACTCTTTATTTATTGTGTTTTGATGTTCTTCTTTTACGAAGAACCTCACTGTGAATTTGCCGATTGTGATGGCTATGGTGGTCGTGATGGTTTCTGATGGTTGCATGGTGGTGGAGATGTGGCCTACTCCGCCTACTATTTACGATTGAGGTAGAGTAAGGGACGTGATGATGCAACCGACCGCTGTGTCATCTCCTTTCTACGGTTGAGGTAAATCTAGATTGCGGTTGAGGTGGAGTCGATGTCGGGTCCGCCTCCTGTTATGGTTTAAGTAGAGTCGACGGTAGTGATGGTACTGACGACGGTGCATATAGACGACGACCATTACCAATTCTAGCCAGGATTATGCCGGTCGACCGTCACATTGTGTCAACCTCTCGCTGTGACTATTAGGTATTCTGAGTTGTTTTCTTAGTGGTTTTTTACCACTTTTTCATCTTTGATGTTACCTATGCCCCGATTTCGTATTATGACTAGATATTTGTTTACTCAATCTTCATAATTATGCTACGTCTATGATGACGGGCTCTGGTTTGTCTGAGATATTACCGAGTTGCTTATATATGTGCTATCTGGTTGGTGATTATTAAACCCATTTCATGAAAACCTGGTTGGGTTCCACTTGATAACTGATGATGATGCCAAAAAAGGATCGTTTTATTTTGTCATGGCGTGGTAGACTAAAATATTTGCAACTACGAAAAACTGCCGTAGACATATTAATATATATTTATCTCAACCTCAATTTATCTCATCCGTCACGCTAAAAAACTATAAAAAAACACATTGACTAGATAATATGGGTTTATCTGAGACGAAATTTATATTGTCAGGTCCGATAAATATATGTGCGCAAAAATGTTAGATAAGATAAGCTATTGCCCTTTGCACGTTATTCATCATATTTATGTCGTATAACTAACAATAGTGTTCATCCTTTTCCTACATGCACTTAGACCGTCCCTATCGCGCGCCCGTGACCGGCCCATCACCGACGTGGACCTCGCCCGCCGGAGGGGCGGCGATGGGGGGTGATGGTTTGAGGTGGGGGTATCCGCCCCCAAGGGCGGTGAGAAGATAGGTGGTGGTGGGCCCCACTATTAAAAATGATTTTAAATTAAAATGTTTTAAAATCTTTAAATTAAAATAATAATTTAAGTATAATATTGTAATTGAAATGTGTTAATTAAATAAAAATATTTTTAATTTTTTTTACATTTATAAAAATAATTTTTTTAGAGTTTATTTTTTTTATTTTTTAAAATCTTTTTTGTTTTATTTATAACGGCTACTTTTTTTGTTTTTTTCATAACAGCTAGGTTTTTGTTTTATTTATAACGGCTACTTTTTTTGTTTTTTCATAACGGCTAGTTTTTTTGTTCTATTAATAACGACTACTTTTTTATTTTATTCATAAAAGCTAGTTTACCTATTATAAATATGTTTTATTCACTTGAGAGTTTTTCTCAAATCACACTTCATCTTTTTTCTAACATTCTAACTCTCTTCTAAACACAATTCAAAATTCAATTCTCAATGGATCCAAAAGCTCCATTCTCTTTCACACAAATGTTAAATGATGAAACCAATGAAGAATACCCACATCAGCAACCCGCGTTCTCCCAATATCAATACCATGGGTTCTCCCAATTCCCACAACCCAGGGGATTCCCATATCTTCAACAATCTGGGGGATTCCCACATGTTCAACAACCTGGGGGATTCCCATATGTTCAACAACCTGGCTTCTCACAATTTCCACAACCCGGGGGATTCCCATATCTTCAACAATCTCATTCTTCGTTGGAAGACTACCAACAATATCAAGCATGGCTTAAACATAAAGAGCTTCAAAAAATGCAGCAATCGCAATCACAATCACATAATGAATAACTAGTTGATGAAGCACTATCGTCACCCAAAAAAACACCAACAAAGAAGAAAGGGAAAGGAAAAGAAAAAGGAAAAGAAAAAGCTGAGAAGTCTCTTCGTATCAAGTGGGCAGCTGATGATGAAGTATTATTGGCTAAGGCTTATTCATCTGTGTATTTAAGAAGCCCAACCCAATATGACGTTGACCGGTTAGTAGCTGAACATGAAGCCCATCATGGGTTTCCTGGAATGCTTGGAAGCATTGATTGTACGCACTGGAGTTGGAGAAATTGTACAACTGATGGAAAGGTCAATATACTCGTGGTGATCATGGGCATCCCACCATTATGCTAGAAGCAGTTGCATCACATGACCTCTGGATTTAGCATGCATTCTTTGGAGTAGCTGGATCAAACAACGATATCAATGTGCTTAATCAATCACCAGTTTTCAATCAAATCTTAGAGGGGAATGCACCGCAATGTAATTTTACAGTGAATGGGAATAACTACACCACAGGGTATTATCTTGCAGATGGTATTTATCCAGAATGGGCAACACTTGTAAAGAGTTTTACATATCCACCGGAGAATAATTTGAAAATGAAGTGGTACAAAAGGCGTCAAGAGTCTGCAAGAAAGGATGTAGAAAGAGCCTTTGGTGTTCTTCAAGCTAGGTGGGCAATGATACGATCCCCAGCAAGATCTTCGAACTTACCGGTATTAGGTGATATAATGCATGCATGTATTATATTACATAATATGATTGTAGAAGATGAAGGACGTTCCATAACTAACTGATTGCGTGAAGAGCAAGAACCAGAGCCATAAAGTTACAATAACGGGGCACCACCATCATTTCAAACACACCTACACAGATTTAGAAGCTTACGTAACTAGGACGTGCACCATGCATTGCGGAACGATCTAATAGAACATCTCTGGGCGAATAGGGGGATTACAGAGTAGTTTTATTATTGTTTCTATCTATTAATTTCGTATGGTCGTTTTTATTTTATTGTTTTACGTTATTGTTTTTATTTTATTTTAATGTAGTTGCGGTTTAATTTTATTATTTTCTTATTTAGAATTGTTTAATTTAAGTATTTAACTTGATCATTTGATATTTAATTCCATTATTTATTTTAATTAAATATTTTTACAATAATTTAAATATTTTTATTTAAAGTAAATAAAAAAGAAAATGTAAGGTGAAAAAATAAAGATGTTTGTGGAAAGGATAGTGTTGGGGGTAAAAAGTGTTTGTGGGAAGAATGGGTGGAGGTGAGTGGAAAGCTGATGTGACATGCTGATTAGGACTGTTTGTGGAAAGAATAAGCTGTAGCGTTGTGAACAGTCTTATTTGTCTAGTTCTGAACGCACCATTTTATTTTTTTATGGTACCAACGCTTCAATTAAAATATAGAAAGCCTTCTGTTTGAAGAAAGAAATAAGTGAAAAATTGTTTTGTATACATAAATTAGATGATTTAAGATTTTTTGGGTCATGATTTTTACGAGTTTAAGTCAAATGTCAAATTATAAATATCATCTAAACTACGTTAAGTACCAGTAAAGTTAGGTTAAAATGACTTTTTGTTTATTTAACTTACTTTAAGACACTTAACAATCATCGGTCGTCTTTAAAAGCAAACAGTGTTCGAAGTAATTGAGTAAATTTTTATTTCACATGTAAAACGAATTAGAGATAATTAATAGTAATTAGTTTATTAGTTTGTATTAAGTATAAATAGAGGGTTAGAGGTCATTGTATTTTTTGATTTTTGTTTTCAATAATACTGAAAAGAGTCGTGAGAGTTTCCACAAAAAAATATGAGCATGTTTTTCGTGTGCGATTATCGATCTAGGCCAACACAAAGAAATTAAACCCATAAGAGTTGTGATCTAGGGATTATATTCGTAATCTGATCCAAATCATAAGGAAAAAGTAGGCCACTCTTATATCTGTTCATAACTAGCGCTTTTGCCCACCGTTACGCCGTGACGCTAGCATTAATTTTTCCCGTACCTGTAATCGTAAACCGAAATTGTATATTTTGGAATGTAGATACGACATGATGTTAAATTTACAAACAATTGTATTTTAACTGGACACCAAAAGACTCATATTTTAGTAGTTCAAGATGCGTAGAAAGCATAGTTTCTATATGTGTGAATGGGGGTATGAGTATATAGTGGACCAAAATTAAGATCGGATTCGAGTGTGTATGAGTTAGTAGATTTGAAAAATAAGAAATAAATGAAAAATAAGTGGTTGAACTAAGGGGATCCATGAACTGGTTCCCATTACTAATAAGCTAAAGTCCAAACTACATAAAACCAAAATGTGTATTTCAGGTTTGACTTTCTTTTCTCTCCCATACGTTATAAATGATTAAATTCACACTTATTGTTATAAATCGACATCTTGTATAGTCTTACACGAGACATATACGGTTGACGACATTAAAAACAAAAAAAATTCAGGAGTGTTGTCAGAGGGCTAGACGCTTCATATAGCCTCTACGAATACGACATATAGGCCTATACGACGCGTATTACAAATTCGACACTGAATACGAGAAAAAATTCAGGGAGCCGTCAGAGGGGTTATACGTCTCATATAAGTATATACGACCCTCCTATACCCTCCTATACTTATGTATATTTAATTTTTGAGTGAGGTTCAAATAACAAATGTTTTTATTATTCACTCGTAAACCAGGTCAAACGGACTTTAATTTATTGTCGGTTTAACGGCAGTTTGGTGTTTATATGAGTTAATTAGATTTTTGTTGTATTAGCAATTAGTTTCCCACTTTTTTTTAACATCGAATAATATTATAAAATAAATTAAAATTATAAATAGAATAATATATAGTTACTAGTTTTTATAATTTTAGAAATTGTAAGCTTTAACTAATTGCTCTTTAATTTGTAAATATTTAACTTTAAGATCTTTATTATGTTTTAAATTACTTTTTTAAGAAAAGTGCGAGATTCCCTTGCCATTTCTGTTTATTGTTATGAAGGGCCTATCAACGATTTTGCACTGTGCACTCCCTCACAGTCGTCCAATTTTCTTTCATTTTATATTATGTTTGTAGATCATATATACCTGTTTTAAATTATTTTTACTTGTTATACTAATTTTTTTAGGTTTTAAAAATAGTTAATTTTGTTTTTATATATTTTTATTTATCATATCACCCTTAATATGATAAACTAATTAATTTAAGTTTTATCTATTTATTATTACTTTTAGTCTTTATATATTTTGTCTTCTATTATTTTTATTTGTAGTGGTAACGAGTGTTCAAAAAAAACCAAAAACAGAAAATAACCGAAAACCAAATCGTATCCGTAACCGTAACAATCAAATCAAATCGTAAATTCGGTTTTACTTCAATTAACGGTTACAGAAAATATTGCTTATTCGGTTCGGTTATCTGTATAAACCGAATAATAAACGGTTTAACAGGTTTAATCGGATAACCGAATTGAATAAATAGGTTTAAACGTTTAATCAGTTGAATTAGGTTCGTTGAGGTCTATTTCCAATCCCAAAAGATATTTCTAAAAGTTTTTTTTACTTCAACAATTGCTATATTAATTTTTTATAGAATCTTTTTTATTTTTAAATATGTGTTTATATCGTTATATAAAAAGTGTTTTTAAAACTTATTAAAAAAAACTCTTTTTCTAAAACCAATTTTTTTTCGAGTAAAATATGATAAGTTTTGAATTTGTTTTTTGAGAGGAATGAGTATTACAAGTAATAGAGGGAAGTGTGTATAGCCTAATTTTTTTATTTTTATGGGTAAATGGGATCATTGTCGATCTTAAAATGCTTCTAAGATGTTTTCATATGGTTTCTTGTCTTAAAATTAGCTGGCATAGTTATACTCATTTGAAAGACCTTTTTCCAAGCCTTTTCATTATTAAAAGTTCAAAAAAAAAAAAATATTAAAGTCATGACGGGTTAAAGCTAATTATGATATTTTGGTCAGTTACTCATGGAATTGGAGGATATCATTATTTATTGAAACATTGATCTTTAGGGTCTCATGCTTATGATGAATAATTATAGCTTCTCTCCTTTAGAATTTACATCCGTAAAACACGTTAAAAAACAAATGAATCAAAATTAGAAAGAAAAAAAGAAAGAAAAAGGTTAGAGCTAATAACCCAAAAATAGGCTTTGAGCGATGAGCATGGTTCATGCTCTTTCATGCATTCAATATACGTGATGTTGATTTCACATAACATCAATTTGAAGGCATCCAAAGTTATGTGAAATTAATATAGTTTAAAATAGTAGGGGTTGTTACTATATAAAGTCTATTTTGTGTACACCTTGTATTGAGTGATCTAGGCCGTTGATTGTTCCAACGTGCGGGTCAGATCAAATTTGCGTAATTATTCTACCTTTTTGGCATAATAATTTTATTATTTTGCATGATAATTTTAACACTGCGTGATAGTTATCACACATGTATAATATTTTTTGTGTGATTATTTCATCACATTTATATGATAACAAACATTTTGTATTCTAAACTTATTAAACTTAAAAGTCCAATTAATCATTGATTTGAGTTTTTGACTAGTCAAGATCTAAGCCAATTAAAATCCAATCAAATATTTAATCATTAAATCGTACTCAAATACAATTTCTAAACCTCTGAGCCGGTGGTTGGGTTTTTGATACCAATTCGCAATATATTAACACGTGATTCTTTCTACCACAATTTTCAATTTATCATAAATAAATATATCTTTTTATTTTATCATATACATAAAACAAGAGTGTGAAGCGATGTTGATTTAACAACCTTTATAACAACCTTATATGCTTATATTCAACTTTAGTGCTAGCACAAAAAAACATCATGTTGACATGTTAAGGACCATGAGATTACCGCCGATAAAAACA
This sequence comes from Flaveria sonorensis, assembly GCA_025506505.1. NCBI lineage: Eukaryota > Viridiplantae > Streptophyta > Magnoliopsida > Asterales > Asteraceae > Flaveria > Flaveria sonorensis. The sequence continues at coordinate 4,105,397 of CM046425.1, forward strand.
CAAAATTGATAGGTACATCGACGAGGATCATGGTAACGATTCACTATGCATCAGTGTACACAATTTACTGACCGGCGGAAACAAAAGAATAGAAACAATGGTCAATTGTATCACATATAGGTATACTAACTTACATTATAAACATAATCTGCGGATTTATATCAAACACGATTAATCACAAAGAACAAAAATCAGATCTATTTTGAGATAACGACATTGATTACATGTTAAATAAAAACAAAAGGATATTATTTGTTAATAAGAAAAACCGAATCAATAATAATATCATTATAAATTATTGAATTAAAGCCGGTAATTTGGTCATGTGGTTGTACCACAATGGTCAAAGTGACTAACAAGTGGATTTATAAAATTTAATTGAAAGTGAAAACCAACATGTGATAACTTAGGATAACATAAATTTTAATATAAATACACCTAATAAAGCCAAATATGGGCTTCATATCACATCGTATCTTCTCGTCTTCTAGAAGATCACTACGTACCCTTTTCATGTTCATGCTGAATTTTATTTAAAAACATCTACAAATCGATACGTTTAATATAAGCAAAAATACGTGAAATTATGTTAGAAAAACTACAACGTTGTATTAGGTCTATTAGAAAATTTTCATATGCGAATTTGTACCCAAATCAACCTGATTATTGAAGAACGAGACATAACCAATACAAGAAAACATTTTGCGGTATCTAGGATTTCTTTTCGCTCCTACAAGGCTTGGTTTTTGCGAGCTAAAGTGCTAGACGATGATCGTCTCAATGATTCATCGCTAACTATTTTGCGACAAAAATCACTTCACAGTTTGGGATTTGTATCTTAATATTAGCGGTAAGATATTTTCACGGCCTAAGAGTCCCGCCACATTGTTCAATGTCACCCTGACTCATCATTCTCGCTACCATAAATAAAAAGCACGTGTCAATATGGGACTAGCCCATTTATTAGAGGCTTTGTTTTAGAAGAAAGGTCTTGAATTCAAACTCAAGCATAATATAATTTGGTTCGATATAATTTAAGAGCAGCATAGATTTATTGTTACATAAAAAAGCAGAATTGAAAGCACGTGAAGAAAAAACTACAATTTGTTATATATCAAACTGTTGACACTTGCAAAACACACCAAAGAAACTACCACGTTACCACCATATGAGCCCAATTAATTTTGAAATAAGTAATTGACAGAGATGTTTAAATGGGCTGGATTTTTTTTGACAAAACACCGATAGGCTGTTTGGACTTTGGGCCAACCTCCGGATCCCAATTTCATCATCTCATTGTCAAATGTCAATTTCAAACCCAACAGTTTTCCAACTTTAGCAGCTTTAAGCCTTTGATTAAAATCTTGAGTTAAATCAGGTTTTCCGGCTTAAGGTTTAATAAAAATAAACATTTTCCTACAAAAGATTAAAAAACTAATTTATCTTTAAAAGTTTTATAAGTTGTTTTAATTTCAGTATAAAAATTTCATTATTTGTTTCGAATTTAATCCAAAATAATAAAACTTTTAGACTAACATTATGACAAATGATTCAACTTTTGGATTGAAATTGATATTTTTAAAATTTAAAAAGAAAATAGTTGTCAAACCTTAGAAAGTAAAATTAAAATAACTCTAATTTTTGTTGTTGTTGGATCTTTAATTTAAGAAATTTACAGATTATTTATGTAGTTTTCTTATTCCTAGGAATTTTTTTTTAGAATTTAGATGGACCTGTCAAATTTACATTTACCTATAAAAGATTGTTTCATTTAACAGTATATTAATTTTCTCTTTAAGAAACTTACTTTTTACATTTGTGATTTCCTTCTTTGTCATAATTTTTTAGCATTCTTAATCTACCTTTATTAATTTTCTATACTTACATATTTCAGGATTTAAACCCTCAGCCCTTTGAATAAATGAAAGACACATTACCAATAGTGCGTCCCGTTGGGGAATTTTGAAAACCGAAATTATGAATGATAAAAAAAAGCAAGAATCGAATGGACCTCGTGATGTCAGATCATAATCAACATCTTGTTGGTAAGATTATTGAAAATATGATATTCATTAATTTTGGGCACAAAGAACATGTGGGAACCGCTAAGGGTGTGAATCACCTTAACTCTCACATGCACATGCCTATGGTGTGGATGATAGGCACAATATGACACTTTGATGACGCATTTTGTACTCCGAACAATAGAAAGTTCCTACTGCTTGGCTCGACGGCTCCATTGCTGGGCCGTGGAAGTTACTGCTGACGTGGGTTGCCATTGCTCGCAAGTTGTTACAGCTCCCACTACTTGTGGGTTGTGTGATTATAAGAATATAAAGATGATTCAGTTTAGATGTATAAATATTAGCTATAAAGTGTCATTAATGTATCACATTTCCCACCACCAACGTCATGTGTGTGAGAATAAGGATGTGCGAGTAAGAAATGCTACTGTTTGTATACGACTCTATGTTTCTACCCACTCCTACAAAGACAAGCTCACTCATTCTTCACGACTACTTTTTTAAACATAACTTTACGCCAAGGTTAATTGTAAGATGTAGTTTGTAGAGAAATGAAACAAAGTAAATGTAAGTATTAGATATTTGGACCTGTTGGACATTGATTCTAACGAAAATAGTACAACTTGAAATGAGCATAACTTTATGTCTCGAGTTGCCAATCCCGTAAGTAATGATGTCTCAATGAGCCAGATCATGTGGCAAACAGCTAGAGACGGTTTGTCCTAGTTCATGGACTTGTATTCCATCATTTAAAGCCTCGATCTCACGCTCAAAGGATGTTTCTTAATTTTACGAGTTTTAATTTATTTCACTTCATACAAAAGACATGAATTTTTTTAGTTAAATAATCTATGCATTTATTTCAAAAGTTAATTTTTTAGTCAATTTCATAATTGTGTTACCAATTTCACTTTTCAAATTTGACTTACTTTTCAAATTTGTCTCGACCTGTTACATATAGATAACCTATAAAAGGATGGGCGGATATTATATTAAATTTTCTCTCAAGAGTTTCTCTTTATTATTTAGAGCATTCACAGCCCGTTTCCTAAATTTACATGTGTATTTCCCATATTATATGATATGGTTATAAGTGATTGTGAGTGAATGATATGAAAAATTTACTGTTCTATCAATATTTTTAGGAAACACTGTTCAAAACCATATAATATTTTTAATATATATTTAAGTGGTTATGAGTGAAGAAGAGAGAATGAAAAATGGGTTGTGAATGCTCTTATACTTCTGCTATGCGACATCGACATATACAAATGATAGTAATTAGTAATTACCAATATTTTCTACAACCATGAATCAAGGTGGTTATAATTCTGCAAGCGAGATCAAAGGTGCCAAGTTTACAACATATCAGTTGCTATAAAGACGTGTTTCAAGTGTGTGATCGAACTTGTGATTACGGCAAGTGGTTCATGTAAATGCATATGGCTATGACTGATCAAAGAACTTACCGAAGCTTTAGAGGTGGAATCTGATGTCCAAAGTCATGTGGCTAAGCTTGAGATAGCTTATAATTTGGTTAAAAATACACAATGTTTTCATAACCGAATCGGTAATCAAATCAACCATCTTATCAAATTACTAGTCAGACCAGTTGGATCGGTTTCAAAAACCAGATAACATTCCTAGATAAATAAAAGTTAAAAACACCATGGCTTGAGATGTAACTATCTTGAGCAATGATTGACTTTCTTGAGTCAGTTGCCGCCCTACCCTTGTTAAAATTAGTTATTCAAAGTTTGTGATTATTCAGATATCCAAAATTTTACACCAAATCCGAATTGAACATTCAGATATCCAAACCAGTTAAATAATCGGATTAGATTTCATATTTCATCTTCAGTTTCTGATCTTTGTAACACCAGTAATTTAAAAATTCAGTTTCTGATCTTCATTTAGATGGTGAATCAAATCTTTGGAGGGAGGTGGAACAGAGACATAGGAACAATTTAAACATGTCTACAAACGGGTCAGCCAGTTTAGGTAACAGGTTAAACATGTGCGGGTCAAAATGAGTAATCTGATCAAGTTTAACAGAATAATCAAAACTAATCGACCTATGCTAGCAACTTAATCAACAGGCCTTAATTAAACTTCTTAAGAGCTAACAGAAACAGAAAGCAGGAAATACCAAGATCTGAATACCGAAATACTTTGTATACAAGAGATTATCAACTAAACTACAAGATTCATAATACATTACATACACTACCAAATAAGAAAGCATGCAGTTTAGAACAATAACCTTAATAAGATGTGTTTGTTGTCAATCTTCATCATCAGATGTATCATCAGTGGTGTATTCACTGGTACTCTCATCATCGATATCCAGTTGAACATGGCGCACCTGTATAGGTTGTGGGCCCTTTGCAAATGGAGGAACATGAACAGGCTGAGGTTGTTGTTCCTCAATCCTAGGTGGAACCGAAAGAGATTCCAATGGTGGCAAAGCAACCGGGTCCCCAGGCTTCCATCCTGCTGGCGGCAGGATTGGTAGATCAGTCGGCAACTGTACAGGCATCCCGGGCTTCCATCCTGATGGTACTACAATATTTGGAGGAAGCATATCCTTAATTGCCATATTAGCAAGCGAGTTAGGGTCAGTTTGGTTTTCAGAAATGGGTTCAAGAAACTTCTCTTTGTTGTCGACGGATTTCGGTAACCCAACATCCAAGTCAGCAAAAGTGTACAACATAGAAGCACGCATTTGCTCCTCCTGTGGAGCAGGCGGCAGGGCCCCTCGAAGGGGAGCTGTCCCCGCCCCAAACTCAGGAGGAGCAAACGTCGTGTAGCTTATCCTATGCGCGTATGATAAAATATCAGATAAATTTAACCGACTTGCAACTGTTGTAGTAGACGAGCTCTCTTCCCCATCATCAACTCTTGATCTTTTCAACTGGCGGTAATCTGAATAATCATCAACTAAAATATCAAGAACCCGTTCAGCTTCTTTAAGTTTGTTAGCAAAAGCCAGAATTGCAGCATCTTTGGACCGAATCTCACGGGTGACTTTCTGTTTAGCATCCTGAAGGTCAAGAATCTCCTGAAGCTCAGTAACCGCTTCAAAGAGCTGAGACTGAAGGGTTGAAAAGAGGGAAATGATTTCTTTTGATGATGCAGGGTTCGAATCCGTTGAAGATAAGTTTTGGGTCGAAAGAAATGTAGGAAACGACCCACGAAACGTACTAAGCCACTGAGCTTGATTAGGGGATACTTCAAAGAGCCTTGTAGTAAGGGATGCCATTCTTAAAAGGATAGATTGAGCCCTCGATATCGGAGGAAGAAGCGGTAGCAGGGTTAGCGAGGTGGGTGTGGTTAACAAATTCGGGTGCAAATTCGGTTGATGTGATTGCGGGATCTGTGTCGGGTACTTTGGAGGGGTGGAAGTCTGTAAAGATGGTGAATTAGGGTTGGGGAGCCCTAATCTAGCTGGAGATTGTATCATCTGGTGAGGTACATTCTGCAGCATTTTGACCTACCTCTATAAACCTGTTTGCTACAAAATACACAAAAATTGTAAACAACAGTCCTAATTTAATCCACATTACAGCAGAAACTACATCATAAATCAATCTGTTTAGCAACAAATGATCTCATAGAAGCTTCACTAATCTGCAAACTGTACATAAATCAATCCATTGGTATGTTGTATATGTGAATTAACATCTCATATCGTAATTTCAGATTCCTACATCGATCCACAATCGTAATAACAATCATGAATTACAGACATCCAAAGGTTCGTAATCAGCCGTAAAACAAACAATATTCTATAACCATGAGATTGAAATGCACGAACAAATGATAATCGATTTGAGATTCGAAATCTATATACGAAAAGTAGAGAAATTAGGGTTTATAAATTGAGGGTTACTTGGTATTGGTAGGCCGGAGAATATGACTTGAAGATGACCGGAGTTCAGTTCCGACGGGTGCGCCGCCGGAGAGTGGTCGCCGGAGCTATGACCGTCGAGAAGATGGGTTTGATCGCCGGTGAGGAGATGCGAGACGAACGATTAATGTTTCTTTTGGGATTTTGATACCACTTCATTATTTACAGATGATGATTTATATCTTTAACCCATAATATATGAATGAAGTGAAAATACAGTCACTAAATAATTCTTGTTATACGATTCTGGTCCTTATAATCTTTTTCTTGTAAAAGGAGGCCCTATCTTTTGTTGTAAATATACAACTTATTAACTTTAAAGCATTAACAAGAAAGAAAAATTCACTTAAACGAGTCGTGTTTGCGTTTATCAACAGTGAATGTGCTATCATCGTATTCGTGTTAGATTCAACCCAGTTTTCTTATTCGTGTTAGATTCAACCCACCGTCTCATAAATCAAATGTCTAACACCCCTAGTCATAGCTCAGATATTAATTCATCCGGTTGGAGCATTTTGGTAGTTTGATATTATCATAGATTTGGTAGTATCCAAGAACAAGAATCTGAAAACATGTTAAAGATGAATTTCAAGAAAAACATGTGACCAAAGATTCAAGCTGTTAGCCAATTGGTCACAGAAACATAAAGACAACAGTGATTTTTGTGGAAAAACACACTCACGACTCTTTTCTTTTATTGAATAAAAACCACACCAAAAACTCTTAAACAATGACCCTATTTTATACTAATTCTAACCTTAAATTACTAATAAAAACTCCACTCAAACACAGCTGGAATGACAGCCCATTCACAGCCAAAAACATAAACACTAATACCTAAAATAAAGCTAATTAAAACTTACTAAATAAAACTTACTAAATAAAACAAACCTATCTTTAGACTATTGATGACTCTCCCCCCTAAACTTTCACATATGACCACAATTAGGATTAACTTTCAACATCACCCCCTTAATCCTAATGTGGTCTTCCTTCTCTAAAGTAGAGTAGGCTCATCATCTTCACAAACCAAGTTGGCCTCCTCGTGCTTTGGTTTTGACTTTGGACATTCATATGCAAAGTGTCCAAACTCTTCACATCGGTAGCATTGAACCCATGACTTGTCTCGTTCTCCTATTGTCCCCCGTTGATTATTTCTTGAACCAGGTCGATTCTCACGACCCCTTCCTTTTCCCAAACTTCGGCCTCTACCACGACCTCTTCCATCCCGGTTAACCCATCCACGACCTTGTTGATAATCATTATCGTTTCTTGGTTTAGGATGTTCATCATTACAAGTGAGTATCAATTTACTTTACCTATCTTCAATTTCATCTTAGGATTTTACCCTATCCTCGTAAGCTTTAAGTCGACCCACCACTTCTTCAAATGTCATTTTCTCAATCTCAGAGTATTGCTCAATCGAAGAAACGATTGGCAAATATTTCTGTAAGGTAATATCAGAAGATTATAAGGCTGATGCAACCAAAGAAGCCAAAACAAACAAAGGTCTTCCTGCATGCATGCACTGGACGTACAAAGGTAGAAGTGCTTCGGAAGTTTTACACTACATCAGAAAATACTCTAAGTGTAAAATCTTCCAAAGCCAAAGTCCAAATCTTCTGAAGCCAAAGATGAAGTCTTCCGAAGCTTCAGAGACAAAGTCTTCCGAAGTCATTTTGCTGTGAAGACTGATTTCTTCCTAAGACAGAGAAAGACATGCTTTCTCTGATCTACTTTACATAAAACTGACATATTTTCCGTTGCAACTCTGAAGACTCACCAACTTGTATAAGTTGGTGAAAAGTCCATGCTTTTGTAAACTGTAGATTAAGGCCTTTGTCTGTAACTTTCTACTTTTGTACCTGTAAACCTTTTTGTAATAGAAAAGGATGTGAGATATGGCATGTCATAGTCACTAGTCAAAAGGCAATCTGCCTTTTGACTTTATATTGATCTTGTTGTCTAGATTAGTCAATTCCAACTGTCCTTCTAAGTATTGACGGTTAGGATGTAGTATAAAGAGTTTCGGGTTCTTGTAATTTAGATATGCTTTGTAACACTTGTAATAGAACTTGAGAGCAATATATAACACTCCTTGAAAATCATATTTCTGTGTTATTGTTGCTTGTTCCGTCTCATTACTTACTTGTGTTCGTAGTATCCTCATAATTAAACCCGGTCTATTTGAAATGTTAAGTGTTCCAAGTCTCTCCTCATTATGAAACTGATTGTGTTAGGCACCCTTACCCGGTCCTACAATTGGTATCAAAGCATTTCAGGCTCTTGATTGTAAGATCTCACCATCTTTAATCCTCTCAGTTTCATAGTTCACTTAACATCTCAAATGGCAGCTATCACAAAGGCTGATATGAAAACCGATACAATGACAAAGTCCCCACTGATCACTCCTGAAGACTTTATACTTGGTGTCAAAAAATGGAAGGCTTTATCAAGTCTCAAGACTCCAGGATGTGGGGGTCTGTTGTCGATGGACCTCATGTACCATCCACCTCTTCAGCTGCTGCTGCTGGTGGTATGATACCAAAGGAAGTGGCTGACTATTCTGATGAAGACTGGAAGAAGATTGATATTGATCAGAAAGCCATGACCGCCCTCTAAACTACTCTTCCAAACTCTATCTACAGAGGCTTCAAGAAGTGCAAGACTGCCAAGCAACTCTGGGATGCACTGAAGCTGATGTATGAGGGGTCTGATGATGCAAAAGAAAACAAGAAAGACATCTTGAAGCAGCAGTTTGAGAACTTCACCTTCAAGACAGGTGAAACCCTGACTCAACAATACTTCAGGTATGTTGAGATTGTGGATACTCTAGCGGATGTTGGAGTAACTCTTGAGAACAGGGACATTGTGAGGAAGTTCATGTCCTCTCTTCCCAGACAATAGACACACTATTGTGTGATCATCAAGTGGACTGAGAACCTTAAGACCCTTACTCTCACAGAGTTGTATGGTATCCTCAGTGGCTACCAGATGGAGATGAACATGCAAAATCCATCTTGTAACTCCAACAACCAACAGAGTTCAGCCCTTCATGTGGTTAAAAGGGATTGCAGGGAACCACAGCACCATCTCATCTGCTACCCTGACAAATCACAAAATGGTCCTTTCATCACCTTTCCGGAGACACCAACGGAAAGCTACATCCCTAGAAGCCCATTCCAGGAGACAAGCTCTTCACAAGCTTTTGTGTCTTCTGATGAAAGTTCAGGCAACTTTCTTTTCACCCTTGAAGATCTAGACTGTATCCATCCAGATGATCTGGAGTATATAAAAATAGTCCAGCAGATGGCTCTTCTCACTCACAGGGCCAACAAATTCTACAAGAGGACTGGAAGGAAGTTTCCTAGCAATGCAGCCAGTGGAAAGTTTGGGCTTGATAAAAGCAAAGTGAAGCGTTACAACTGTAACCAAATAGGACATTTTGCCAGAGAGTGCAAGGCACCAAGGTCAAATGGTGGGCAAGCACAAACCATGCCAAACTACACTGAAGGAGCTCACCAGAATGAGAAGCCAAGACAGCAAGCCGTAGTTGCTGTTGAAGAATGAGACTTTGACTGGAGCTTTCAGGTGGAAGATGTATCTCCAAACCAAGCATTGATGGCAGATCATGATGAAGCCAAGGTATTGGAACATCCCTGTACACCTGAATGTATTGCTAAAGTTAATAGATACAGGTCCTATAACTTAGAGATGAGATCTGATCTTGGGTCCTTAAAAATCTTAAAAGCTGATTTTTAAAAGAGCTTAAAATGATTATAAACTTAAGATAGAAGATCTAGAGAAAACCATTTCAACTCTTAAGCATGAGCACACTAACTACAGGACTCAAATCAAAGATCTCATCTCAAAGTTAACTGGATGCCAGGCTGAGCTTGTGATCAGCAAAGCCAGGGCAGAAAAATGTGTTCTTGAAGAAGAGACCTTCAAGAACATAATATCCTCATCCCTATATCAGAATAAGCAGCGACTAGGATCTACTGAGATAGCTCCTCCACACACTCTATTGTCTGTAAGATCTCCAAGGTATGGAGCTTGTGAAGATGAGCTTTCCCTTATAGACCCCATTGTTGAAGAGGATGAAGAGTAGATAGTGAAGAATGACTCTAAGATACTATCTCAGTATCTCTGTCAATATGGTTACAAGAGGGGTACTATAGATGGAACTCTCTTCATCAAAGGAACAGGGAATGACTTAATGCTGGTTTAAGTATATCTGGATGACATTATCTTTGAGTCAACTAATCCAAAGCTCTGCAAAGACTTTGAGAGGCTGATGAATAACAGATTTGAAATGAGTGTCATAGGGGAACTAAATTTCTTTCTGGGAATTCAAGTGAAGCAAGTTGACAATGGCATCTTCATAAGTCAATCAAAGTATGTACAAGACATACTTACAAGATTCAACATGACTGAATGTAAGGTTGCTAAGATACCCATAGCCAGAAACCACGCCTTAGGATCTGATCTTGAGGGGGAGTATGTGGATGAACATCTTTACAGGGTCATGATTGGGTCTCTTATGTACCTAACAGCCAGCAGGCCTGATATCATGTTTGCCACATGCATCTGTGCAAGATATCAAGCCAACCCCAAGATGTCACACCTGGTTGCTGTCAAGATGATTCTTAGATATCTCAAAGGTGCTCCTAAGCTTGGCCTTTGGTATCCAAAGAGTTCTGACTTCAATCTGTATGCTTATACAGATAGTGACTATGGTGGTTGCAATATGACTGCAAAGTCTACATCTGGGGGATGTTAATTCTTTGGTGTAAGGATTATCTCATGGCAATACAAGAAACAATCATATGTCTCTGTATCAACTGCTGAGCCTGAATACATTGCTGCTGCAAGTTGTTGTGCTCGAGTGCTTTGGATTCAGAATCAGATGCTGGACTATGGATTCAACTTCAAAGAGACTCCCATCCACATAGACAACAACAGTGCTATCTCCATTATAGAGAATCCTGTGTAGCACTCAAGGACCAAACACATCAATATCAGGTATCATTTGATTAGAGATAATTTTGAGAAGGGATTAATCAAATTAGTAAAAGTTAACACAAATGAACAATATGCTGATCTGTTCACTAAAGCTTTTGATGAACAGAGATTCAAATATCTTGTATCAGCTATTAGGATGATTAACTTTGAGTAGATTTTTTTAAAAACTTAAATCAACTTTGTTTCTAAAACCTGTGTGTCCTAAGTTGTCTATTTTATCACCTTTATAAGCCCAGTTTATTTTAGAAGAAAACTTTTTATGATATTTCTTATATTTTTGAAAATTTTTCAAACATATTTTCCTTCGGAAGATTTTAAGTTGACTTCGGAAGAAATTTATGTCTTCAAATCAACTAACTACTTATAAGAAATTTAACTTCGGAAGAAATTCTGAGAATATCTTCCGAAGCTTAAATATGCTTCCATGTACTTACATGTATTTGAAAGACAAATATCTTCCGAAAGCAATTAAGTCTCGGAAGATTTATTCTCTTTAGAATAAAACTCCCAATTCTTAATATCTTCCGAAACCAAATATGTGTCAGAAGAAAAAAGAAATTCTAAGTACTTTTCTTCCGAAGCCAAATTTTCACAACTCTTAAGAATATCTTCCGAAGCCAAATTGCCTTCGGAAGCTTTTTCTTAAAAATCTTCCGAAGCTAAATTACCTTCGAAAGATTTTTAACTTTCAAAATAACTACCTTTTTGGGCACTTTTTCATAGGTGGGATCTATTTTCGGATTTCAAAGTTTATCATTTTGCATTAACTTTGTTTCAAATCCATTTCATATATATTCTCAAATGGTTCCCCCTCTTCCCACTCTCCTCTTCATCTACATTGTTCTTAACCTAATTTCACCCACAAACCGCATTAGTTCTTATCTTTCTTCACCGAAAAGCTTCTTCAAATGACCAACCTTGACCGCAGAAATCAACACGATTTTTCCATGCATCTTCACAGCCAACATAATCAAGTTGCTCTGTTAGACTCTGAGAAAGATCCAGGTTTCTCAGAGGTTTGTCGCTACCTTTCTTTGACCAACTACTTCACCTCCCTCACCATTGATCCTCCTCTCTATGAGGATCATTTGTTGGAGTTCTGGCGGACCTGCGAAGAGGTCACCATAGACGGGAAGAAGGCACTGTCTGCCACAGTGCAGGGGAGGACAATCTTCATCACTCCAGCCACCATAAACACACATCTTCAGCTGGATGATGTAGAAGGTGACTTGTCCTTCCCCAAAGAAGCAGTCAACCACTCCTTTGCTCAGATGGGCTATGAGGGTGACTTCTCAGTCAAAACCTTCAGGAAGGGGAAGATCTCATCCTAATGGAAGTACCTCTTTTATATTGTCATACACAGCTTGTCAAACAAGCATGGAGGATGGGATCAAATTCCAGAAGACCCCTCCTTCATAGTCCATGGAACGGTTCGGGGGGTCAAGTTCAGGTATTCTCAATTTTTATATACCAATTTGCTTGCTAACTTGGACTCCCTAGAGTATTACATGTTCCCTAGATATGTCCAGCACATTCTCAACTGTGAACTGCGCACACAGTTAAGGAGAACAGGTAATATTCTTAAATTGGGACAAATGAAGCCCGGCATCTTCAAAATAATAAGAAAGCCAACTGTTGGCTTCTCTGGGGTAGAACAGCCTTTGCCCCAAAAATGTTTGAGCTAATTGCTCAAGGTGGCAACCTAGCAGCACCAGCTAGTGTTGAACCCACACCTTCTATCTCTCAACTACACATACAGCGCACAATAACCATCACCTACCAGAGAAAAACCAAACGAACCCATGTACATGCTATTCAGCTTGTGCAGGCCCCCATATCACCAACCTTACAGGAGGAAGTGGACACTCAAGCTCCCACTGCCCCTGAGGAGCAAACCACTCCCATCTCTCATATGATCAGTGCTGAGGTTCCTCATGCTCAGCCTGATGAGTTCACACCCCAAACAGCCTTAAGCCTTCACTCAGAGTTTCTGGGAAAAGTTACCATCCCCAGCCGCTGGATCTAAACCAACCAATTCCCAGCCTTGACTTCTATGATGATGAAGACATGGCGTTCAGCGAGTACCATGAATCTCTCTTCTCCACACCTACTCAAGGAGAGATGAGTACTCCTGTCTCACTCAGGTCTATCCCACATCATTCACCTATCACTAAGGTGGATCTCCCTGAACCTGTTCAGGAGATCCATATGGAAGAGGCTCTCACTTCAGCAAGTGATTACATCTTTAAGACCTCAACCATGGCAACCGGTCTCTTGACACTTCTCTTGAGGCTGTCATAAGGCAGGGGAAATCCAGCAGCCAAGAACAATATGCTGGTGATGAGGAGGAGGATCTTGGTCCAATTCTCTTATCCCCCCGTGATTCTTCTGATGAAGATGAGGGGAGTCTGAAACTAAAGGTGCAAAAACTGACTCAAACATGCACCTATTTAGTCTCAAAGATAAGTCACCTGGAATCTCAGGTGACTGTCTTAGAAAGAAGGGTCAATGACCAGCAACTTGAGATCACCGATCTCAAGGGTCAGCTAGCTGAGAGACCACCAAGACGAACTTAACCAGGTCCACAAGAACCTGTGAATGTAACAGACTCAACCCCCAACTCACTTATGCAAGAAGGTGATGCTACCAAAAAGGAGGAGAAAGTCCAAACAGTCACGGAACCTGGGAGTTCCTCTCAGAGTATGGACATAGAGGATTCACCACCCTATCTTGCAATAGTCCATACTCAGCAACCTCCTCAAGTCTACGTGGATGTAGACTCTCTCATTCAAAGTCTATTTGAGGAGGGTATACCCAGAGCCATGTCTACCCCATCTCCTCACTCTGAGAACCAAATCATAAGATGGAGGTATGACACAGAAAGAAGAGCTCTCATTATCTCTAGAACTCATGGTCAACAAGAAACTTTCAACTTTTCAAACCTGAGTTTCTATGAGTGCATAAATCTGGTTGATCTTTCACTTGTCAAACCAAGCCAAAACAGACAAGCTGAAAGACTAGCAGACTGGATACAAGAAAGGGTGCTAGAAGTGTTCAAGATGAGATCAAGATTATATAGACAAAGGATAGCAGGTAAGATCTTTGGTCAACTGGATGTTGAGGTGGACCCTAAGATTAGCTTCAAAAGGAAAACCTTGACTGAAGGCCTGGAGGTTGAGCCTGTGAACCTTGAGACAGGATCTCCTTCTGCACCCAGTACCTCAGTGAAGCACCAGCTGGTGATGGTGCTCCACAACCTCTCTCTGGCCAGAGCTTGACTGCTGAACCAAGCAATGATGGCCAAAGCTCTCTTCACCCTGAGTCACCAAGGCCTGTGCGTGACAAAAGAAAGAGGAAAATGACATTTGATGAGTTAGAGGAGGAGAAGAGAGAGAGGAAGAGAAAGCTAAGGGGAAAGAGTTCAGGAGGGTCCTCAGGCTTCATGCAAGCTGCTATCCGAGCTGACCCTAGGCCAAACACTTAAGATGATGAGTTGAGGGCAGCTAGGCTAAACTACCTGGGGACCAGGAACTATAATGCTGATGAACTCATATCTCTCCCCTTAGAAGAGTTGAATGAGCTGGTTGACACTGAGTTGTCAAAGAAGAGGAGGAAGGCAGAGGATGCAGCATTGCTCCTCAAGATTAAGGAAGAAAGGAGACTGAAAAGGCTCTACAAACATGCTTCTGTCCTCACCCTAGTTCAAGAAAGTCCTGAGACAGAGACTATGGCACATGCACAACCTCAGATAGATAGGGAAGCTGAAAGAATGAATATGATCAACTACCTGAGTGCCATAGAGTTTGAATATCTCAAGCAGCTGGAGGAACAAGCCATAAAAGAAAGAAAAGCTGCTAAGAGAAAGTTAAGGGAAGAAGCTGCAAGGTTAAGGGCCATCATCCACAAAAATCAAAAGAAGTCTGAAGATAGACAAAGGATTATGAGCTTCTTGAAGCTGTACGGATTCTCCAGAAGGAGGCTTGGTCCTATATCTCTATCCACCATGGATGAGCATATAAGAGTGATCAAGCAGAAGATTAAAAGGGGAGAGCTTGTAGATTTGCATTCTCCACCAAGTCCAGCTCAACCTGAAGTTGAGGTGAAGGTTGAACCCCCTGAGACAACACAACCTGATCCTAGAGCTGCATCTCAGCCTACTTCATCTTCTAATCTGCAGCAGGGTTCTCCTCTCTCTCCATCTGAACCTGTGAGAGAAGAGATCCCAACTAAGAGGGACACAACAGAACAATCAGGTGCTAAAGACCAGTCATCTCAGTTGAAAACTTCAAAGAGGAGGAAAATGATGGCCAGGAAAAGTGTTTCAAAGAAGAAGAAAACCAAGGCATCCACCTCCACACCTCAGGATGAGTCAGAGCATCCTGAGGAAGTGCATGAAGAGGCTGCTCAACCAACTCCTATTCAAGTAGAGCCTCTTGCTATTAAAACACCCATCTTGTCCTGGAGTTTTGCTGCCAATCCGGACAGATGGTATGTCATCAGAGATCAAGGAGGTCAAGATGTCTACTTCTGGCAAGACATGCTTGATCTTCCTCTACATGATCTCTATGACGTGAGAAGATACTATGAAAGTCTGAAGGATCCTGACCAGATGATGAAGAGAGGCTTGGTCTTGATCCTATTGAGGACTATCAACATCTGAAGTACTTCTCTGTTTTGGTAGCATCAGCCTAGGGGGAGTTTGTAAGGTAATATCAGAAGATTATAAGGCTGATGCAACCAAAGAAGCCAAAACAAACAAAGGTCTTCCTGCATGCATGCACTGGACGTACAAAGGTAGAAGTGCTTCGAAGTTTTACACTACATCAGAAAAATACTCTAAGTGTAAAATCTTCCGAAGCCAAAGTCCAAATCTTCTGAAGCCAAAGATGAAGTCTTCCGAAGCTTCAGAGACAAAGTCTTCCGAAGCCATTTTGCTGTGAAGACTGATTTCTTTCGAAGACAGAGAAAGACAAGCTTTCTCTGATCTACTTTACATAAAGCTGACACACTTTTCACTGCAACTCTGAAGACTCACCAACTTGTATGAGTTGGTAAAAAGTCCATGCTTTTGTAAACTGTAGATTAAGGTCTTTGTAACTTTCTACTTTTATACCTGTAAACCTTTTTGTAATAGAAAAGGATGTGAGCTATGACATGTCATAGTCACTAGTCAAAAGGCAATCTGCCTTTTGACTTTAGATTGATCTTGTTGTCTAGATTAGTCAATTCCAACTGTCCATCTAAGTATTGACGGTTGTAGGATGTAGTATAAAGAGTCTCAGGTTCTTGTAATTTAGATATGCTTTGTAACACTTGTAATAGAACTTGAGAGCAATATACAACACTCCTTGAAAACAATATTTCTGTGTTATTGTTGCTTGTTCCGTCTCATTACTTACTTGTGTTCGTAGTATCCTCATAATCAAGCCCGGTTCCCTATTTGAACTGTTAAGTGTTCCAAGTCTCTCCTCATTATGAAACTGATTGTGTTAGGCACCCTTACCCGGTCCCGCAATTTCTTTGGCATGGAATTCAGGAACTTTCTCACAACTATCTCATCATCAAGTGAAGATTCAAGGCTTTTATACTTCGATTGTAGCCCACTTATCTTACCTGCAAATTCATCAATAGTCTCTACCTCGGTCATCTTCATCGCTTCCAACTCACTTCTAAGCGTCTGCAAACGAGCCTTTTGAACCCTCTCGGCTCCCACATATCTGACCCGTAATGCATCCCAAACATTCTTCGGATCCTTATGCTTTGACACGTGAAGCAACACATCCTCCGGTAGTGACTGAAATATCAACACCTTTGCCATGTACTTTCTTCTATCATCAGTTTCACTTCCTGTCATAGGTTCTATGGCCTCTCGCAGACCATGTGCACCTAAGATGGTCTCCATCATAATTGACCATGCAATGTAGTCAGTTGTGGTCAGTTTTGGACATTGCAAAGTCACATTGCTTGGTTCTCGGTAGGGTACAACAACTGCTCCTGCACCTTCTGTCATCTTCTTTCTGAACTACCTGAACACCCAACTTTTCTCAACCTAAATCAGACCCTACTTGCTGATTACATGCACCGCAAGTCGACTTGTCTCAAGTCAACCTATTTTAGTTGTTGGAATCGTGTTTCTTCCCCATTTAATCAATCACTGATCTTCAAAACTGCCTCACACGGCTACTGTTCTGCTATAACTTGGGTTCACCCCTTTTTCTTCTTTTTTGATCAATCACAATTGAGTTCTTTTCAAACCTGCTTTCACAACAAACTTGGTTGCTTCACACAATTTCCTCTACAAAATCGTCTCACACGAATACAAACCTGAATCGCACAGGTCTTCTTCTATTGCGGTTGTGCACACAACTTGTCATCAATCGATCTGTCACAGATCAGTTTTTAATTCGCTCTGTTTTGATTGCTTCTCCCAAAACTCCAGCAGCAAAAACAGAAAACAATCTGTTTTAAGTCACTTCTTCTCCCCAACCAATAAATAGATCAGCCCAGATTTTGATCAATCCTTCACGGATTGATAGACTTCTTTAACACGGTATCGCACCACACCACCTGAGTCGCACAGGTTGTCCTAACAGCACCTTCACGGTTCTTGATTAGGTCATAGCAGCCTTCACAACCTTTCGTTCAGACCCTCACAGCCTTCACAATCATCAGCAGCTCTTCACCAATATTTGAACCAATCACAGGTTCATTCTTGGTTTGATGGTGGTCGGTTTTGTCTTCAACGACCCTTGATCTTAATTGCTCTGATACCAATTGTTAGCCAATTGGTCACAGAAACACAAAGACAGCAGTGATTTTTGTGAGAAAACGCACCCACGACTCTTTTTTTTTATTGAATAAAAACCACACCAAAAACTCTTAGACAATGACCCTATTTTATACTAATCCTAACCTTAATTACTAGTAAAAACTCCACTCAAACACAGCTGGAATGACAAACCATTCACAGTCAAAAACATAAACACTAATACTTAAAATAAAGCTAATTAAAACTTACTAAATAAAACAAACCTATCTTTATACTATTGATGACTCTCCCCCATAAACTTTCACATATGACCACAATTAGGATTAACTTTCAACACAAGCTCCATTTTTGACAAGTTTTTACAACCTTTGATTTAACACTGGATGGTATCTTTGACATATGCTTTGGTACATTCTTGCACTTGCACCATCTCACATAAGAATCTGAAACATCAAACCTAGTACTTTACACAAACAGAATTAGTTAGATCTACATGTCACCAACTAAATTACATCTTTCTCATGCACCAGCAAAAACGCATGCCACGAAAACAACTCGGTTATCTCTGGGCTTGTTCAGCACTCGGGCCACCAGCAGGTGTAGCCGCTACATTACTTGTTGAACCATTTTCGGCTGGTGGTGGGACTCCCCATTTGCCTTCGGATTCAAGCGGCTCGAAAACATGCACCGCCCCGTCTGACAACCCCATTGCAAACTGATTCGGTTCTTGTGGATGTGCAGCAATGACCAAGGGATGCACATTTGGGTTGCTAAAAAAACATCAATATTTTAGACTTTTACACAAAAAAAGCATCTTGATGCATGTTTATAGATCTTTTTAGGGTATTTTTGTCCAACCAACAACGTACTTTCACTTTTGTTCCAAACACGGGAACCGGCTAAATAGGTTTAAAATGCTGAGTTGGCAACTGTTGATTATTTGACATCTTTATTATTTAATAGTGCTGACATGGCAAGTGATGTCAACACCACATTCAACAATAAAAGAAGCCATGCCAGCTGACAACTCAACATTTTTACCTATTCAAGTAGTACATTGTCTCATTTAGCAAAATTGAAAGTATAAGTTATGTTAGACAAGAATAAAACATTTTGACCAAAAGTCTAAAGGCTGACCAAAAAAGAAAGCAATTTGACCCAAAAAGTTTGAAACTTGCACAAAGGAAACTATTTTGATGAATCTTTATGAATATTTTTACCTTGGGACACTTGGACCAAGATATGCAGAAGGATTGATTCGACAGCGTAAACGAAGATTAGAAGCTGTGAACACACACACAGTTGCATCCAAGAAACTTGCATACACGAGCTGACTATCACATGAAAACATCGCGTGTGATATCGGGGCAAAAGATTCACGTACCAGCCACTGAAAAAAGCAAGATTCAGATTTGACCCGCTTATAAATGAGTCAATTTAAGTAAAAAAGAAAAGCTTAAAAGGAAAAGGTCAAACAGGTCAAAAGTCTGTCAAATTGAGATTTAAAGGGATAATTGCCGATAAAAGGTTACCCATTTTGGTCAAATTTCCACTTACTAGATGATCTTCTTTTAGTCCATAAAAAACCGTCAAAGTTTCCAAAAGACTTGATTTCCCGTGGCAACTTAGTTTGGTTTGACAACAAATTTTTTGTAATCATATTCTACACACTTTTATAGAAAAGATATTCAAAATTAGATAAAAATGTTTCGGCTTAACCTGCCCGGACCCAACATGATTTGACCTGTTACTCAATCACCCTATTTTGTGACCTATAGAAAAATATCAAAAGAAGAATCGTTATTTACCTGCTTTACACATTCAAGTTTTGTTGTTTCATAAATAGCAAGCTGTGTATCATGTACAACAAGAAAATGGATTTGATCATGATGAAATTGCACACGGGTGTCTGACTGTGCCGTTGCTGGTCTTCCTGGTGGAAGTTGCAAGTATCTTGCTTTTTGTTTCTCCCATCCATCAGAACTCCATACACAAAGCTGCAGAATTAAGTAAAAAAGAGAATCAAGAAACTAAAATTAAGAATCTTGATAGCAATTCTTGAGGTTCTGTGGTGGTTATTGACCACACTAACCTGAGCATCTGCCCCTGATGAGACTAAAACGTTGAGCACGTGAGAAAAGGCAAGACCCGTAATTCTTTTAGAGTGCCCTTTAAGCTTGCTTTTGACCTTAAACACAAATAAAAAAAGTAAATTAGCATAGTCAAGAAAGATTAAAACCAAGAATGTTTAATGGGTTAAACATATAAAATAAAATAGCTTAAAAGGAAAAGAGTTGTTAAGTCCTCCAAAGTGTACTTTTAAGGCACAAACATGTTGATTCGTTATATTTAAAGTCAGATTACTACCTAACTCACCCGACCCACCCATTTTGCCAACTCAAAAAGCCAGCCAAAGTGTAGCTTAAAACATCTTAAGTTATTCAATATATTATAGTCATCGCTGAGATATTACAAAATTGTGTACTAATATTTGACACACAATTTGTATATCAAAAAAAAAAAAAAAGAAAACTTTTGGACAAACCGAGTTTCAGTCAACCCAACCAAACCCGTACAAAAGTTTACTGCTTGGCTCATTACCCAACTCCAAACCATGTAATAGTTCTTAGTGAAGTTGATTTACCTCATCAATACGGACATTATATATCTGGATGGTCGAATCATCCATACCAATAGCAATTATATTGTTGTCCTGAGGATGGAAAGCAAGAAAAGTAGCTGCTGGTGGTGGAGGCATAAAAGTTGTCATTGTCTGCATGACAGTTGACTTTTAATGTCAAACATACTTTTATACGAATATCAAATCAAAGAATCATTTGTTTGAACTTTCATTTGGATAACTAATCTTTTCAAATCTTAAATTATTTCCATCAAAATTTGATGCCAAAAATTGAGTCAATGTTACCTTGAACGTCATCATATTGAATAAAGAAATCTTTCCCCTGAAGCTGACATTACATAAGAATCATTTTTGGACAATGCAAAGCAGGATACCAATTCCTCAGGGTTGGTTTCAGCAACATCGTTTGTCATCAAAATCCCGCTTGAAGGTTGCCATAGTTGCGGGGCAACACTGGCTGTTGCCTGCAGAAACAAGTTTGACGTTATAATTCAAACTTTGACCTTGAAAATCAAACTTTGATTCAAGTCAAATTAGCAACCCTTTTACCTTGCCATTTGAATTGCGCTCACTACGTTGCCATTTCCACAAGAGATGAATAGCATTTGATGCTAATGCCAAAATAGCATTTCCTGAATTTGTATATATTAATCTTGATATCTGCACAACCAACAACAAATATTAATTAAATATTGATTTAACAAGATTGATTCCCCATGTCAACAAAAAAATGATAAGAAAACTTATCATATATCCTCTCAATGAGTCATTAAGTTCTAGAGGTGGAAATTTTACACATTTAGTTATGAACAAGTCAAAAGTTAGCTAAAATGCAGTCAAAGGGTCCAAAGCCGCCCACGGTGTACTTCTAATGCATAAAACATCCTAATTCAGTTGTTTTCAAAAAAGTTAAATCTTTACTGATTTTATTTAATCTTTGTAATTATTTTCGACAAAGTAAGTTTTTTATATAAGTTAACATTTTTTGGACAAATAGTGTTTTAGGTCCCGTTTTGACCCTACAAAAATTTATATATTTACAACTGTCTGGCTGCCCATTTTGCCACCTCTAAAGACAATGATAAAAAAAAACTGCTCATATATCCTCAAAATGTGTGTTGATTTCACAGCACAAACAACTACTCATCTAGGATTTTCAAAAATGTATGAAGTACCATAACAAATCCTATTTCAGATGTGCTACAGTAACAATTTATTTTTTTTAATTTCTCTATATTAAAATCATTTTTCAGGGCATGCTCGAAAAGGCATAATCATTTTTTGACAATAACCATATTATAAAGACAGCATACCTTTGTTACTCTCATGTTTTCCGGAAGTTTCATTGATCGACATTGAGAAGATTCACCTATTTCAGTGAGTTTCCAAACCTTTGATTTGTCATTTGTTTCTTCAGTGATTCTTGGTTTCACATCTGCCATGCTTCTGGTATCTCCATTCTACCATAATAACATACTATGTTTTACAATCGCAAAAAAAAAAAAAAAAAAAAAAAAAAAAAAAAAAAAAAGAAGACCATGTAATAAATCCGAAACCGATAAATTCTCTTTTAAACTCACCATTCCTGATATAGAACCAACAGACGCCACCCTATCTGCTAGTGCAGCCCCGCTAGCAGCAACAGCAGCCATTATTGTGTTTAAGGCAGGCTGGATATTATAATTCAATTATCATAAATTATGTATTGTGAAAAAAAAAAGATAAACTAATTGTACTTTAAATTACCTTTGACGGTTCAGGAGCTCTTGCAGCAGCATCGTAAGAAAGATTTTCAAAAGTTCTTAGTAACCGAAGACCATCCAAATTGGCTAATATTTTGATTCCATTTTCATTAGCAGAAACAGCCAATAAAGTGCCATCTTTGTTAAATCGGATACGTGGGCTCGCCTTCATTTTAGAGTCAATGACAAATTAGTTTCAGTAATTCTCAAAATTTGTTTTCTAAAACAAAATGAACATTATTTACCGGAAGACCTCCATCAGCATCAACACTTGTTAAAAGTTGAACATTATCCATATCCCAATATTTAATAGCGAAATCATCACCGGCTGCCAAAAAGCGGTTTTTAGTTGTATCAAATTGCACAACCCCTAAAGATCGTTTACGGAACCCAATATATGTTCTTTTTACAGCTCCTTCACTTTCGTTCCATTCTACTATGTGTGACTCCCCTTCTTTGCTCGTCCCGCATGAAAAAAGCCTGGAAATATCACCAAAACAGCAAGAAAGTTACAAACTTTGAACTTCTTAATCGACCCATTCACTTATATACATCACAATTCAAGTTATATTTCTCCTAATCCATCAGATAGATACAATTTTATAAATAAAATAAAAAGATAAAGAAGAATTGTGCTTAGTATTCAGAAAATCAAACTATCTTGAAATACTATAGTGTTTGTAATCACATTTGACATACTTATAAAGAATTTTAAGAATTTGAACAAAGATAGTTTCCAGTCAACCAAAACCCGACTGACCCAACCCATCCTGAAGTTATTCGTTTTGACCCGTTACCCAACTTTCCCAACCAGCCTTTTTCCACCGATAATAAATGTCATTGCATCAATCTTGTTGCAATTAACCTTGTTCCATCAGCACTATATGCCATTGTTGTGCACCAACGACCCGGAGCCTCATAATCAACCCGGGAACCCATGTTATCATATAACCACGCTTTTATTTTCCCATCAAGAGCCGTTGAAAATATGAACTGAGGTCAAAAGAAATAGCAGAAATATTAGTGGCAGGTACAAAATTTTCAACCAGATATGCACTACAATAACAACTTATAACTTTTTGTAACTATAATACATGTATCGGTTTTATTTTCTAGATCTGTTATTTTTACCTGAATGTTTTCTTTGTAGTGAGGGCATACGGAATAAACAGGAGCATCATGACCTTCAAAAGTGTACTGTTTTGCACCCGTTGCTGCATCCCAAACCTATAACCACAAGACAATAAGACATCAAAAATTAAAATATATAATTGTGCATTATCGCATATGGTTGGCCATCAAAATATTCTAAACAAACCTTGATGGTCTTATCATCACCACAAGTAATCACACAAAGTTGCTTATTCGGACTAGAGAACGCAAGATCATTTACTCCACCAACATGAGCATCAATCTATACATCAAATAAGCCAATGTAATTTAACATTGAACATTTACAAGTAGAGAGAAGTCAAAGTCAACAGAATGGAACTACACATACCTCTATATGTTGTCTCACATCATCACTTCCATGATATGAATATATTTGTACAATGTGCCTTGAATAAGCAACTCCTGTGTGCAAAATATTATTCAATGCGTCATTTTTCATCCATTTACTTCTGAATTGTTGAATTGCCCTAAGTTTACATCTTCAACGGGTCAAATCAAAATTTAGTTACGAAGGAACCGGTCAAAAAGGTTATAAATCATCCAAATTCCATCTTTTTTAATGCATACAAATTCCGAACGTTTTTATTCAAAAGTTCAGATTATTATTGTGATGATGCTGTTTCTGTAAGCATCATTTACGTATTATTTATAAAATATCTAAGAAAATAAAATAGTGTTTGCCTGTCAACACAAGCCCTCTGTTGGCTCACACTCAAAAAATTATCCTTTCAAACCAAAAACATTCTGACCCGTGAAGATTAATAAAAGATAAACTCTCAATTGAGTTCACATATTATGCTACAATTAGCTTAGCAAGACTTACCAAACAACGAACCATCAGGACTCCAAATTACACGATTTACAGACACTCCAGGATCTTTTACGAGAGCAGCCTAAAATCAGTAAAATGATAAGGCATATAATAATTTCAAAAATAGTAAGTGATTCATTAAAGCATAAACATACCTGCAAAGACATTGAACATGAACTAAGATCCCAAACTTTGAAGTTTTTAAGAACAAGTTTATCTCTTGAACCGACTTCCCACAGTCCAATGTCCCCCACATTTGTTCCAACTGATGCATCGGATATATCGAACCTCAGTACAGTCTCTACTAAAGAAAATCAAAAAAGAAACAGGGTAAATTTTGACCAACTTACCTAAGAGTAATGTTTGTTGTATAGGATGAAAATCCATGCTCATAGGAGATGAACCCTGGTTCAAATTCCGTGCAACAGTTTTGGGCAGGTCATCAGATGGGTTAAAAGCTTGACTATGACCACTATGCCCCGGGAATGACACGGGCAAAACATTGACCGGAAGGTTGACCTGTGTAATAAGCCAATCACAAAATCATAAATCTCATGCTCATGTTCTAGAAGTCTAAGAAGTTGTTTGATAAAACAAATAAATTAACCATTTTAACCTTTTGTTTGATACGTGTATTCAGTTATAGAGTTCATAACCTAAAAGTAATCTGGAAAATCAAATCACCTCATCGGTTAAGCCCATGGCCCTTGTTCTTTTGCTCACATGATCAGAATCACCACACGGGAAATCCAAAGAAGGGTTCGTTGGTGGGGTCCGTGGATGCTTTAATGCAGCAGGAATAGACGGCCCACCAAGCCCGATTGCACTACCAGAAACCGCTGGGTGAGCTACTGCAGGTGGATTAGACATCCAACCCGCAAGGGGCGTTGGAACTTGAGCTTGTGTAGGTTGAAATGGCTTGACACGTATAAAAAGATGTCAATCAGTCAAAGAAGGTCAAGAAACCGAGTTATTACAATGAAAAGTAGTACAAAAACAAACCCCGTGTGCCCCTAAAGGAGGAAAGCCTCCAGCTTTCGGTAAAGATCCAAGAAGTGGATTATTCGCAGGTGATGGAGCGCGTGCACTGTTTGGTTGCCCACATGAATGGTCTACAAACAGAGTTTTGATATCTGGATTTGGCCTAGGTGTTTTACAAAGTTGGTGTTGCCAATTCAAGCTACCATACACATAACACATCAAACAAATTATCACAAATATAAGCCATGTGGATGTTCATCACAAATTACATTATACAAGGGTTGTTTGGATGTGCTCTAAAACGATCAAATTATATTGAATAATCAAAACCAGATAATCAGTTGTAATATAACATGGTACACTGTATAGTGTTTGGATACACTTATGTTGCTTAAAACATTTACAAACGTATTAAATATTGGATAACACAATGATATATGCAATTAGCATCAAACTAATTATTTGATCACTAAATAACAACACAATAGGTTACTCAAACCCCAAAGGCTTATTATCAGATAATCATTTTTGCACATCCGAACACCTTGATGATGCAAATGCGGTAAAAATGTAACCTTTGGTTTATAAGAGTCCGAAGCCTCGAATTCTTGAGATTAGGAAATTGCAATTTGTCACGAAACAAGGGATTTGCTTCAATAAGCTTCTTCAGCTCAACCAACATTATAGCTCTAGCTGATTTAGTATCTCCATATTTAGACAGTTGCTCATTTTCCCTAAAATGCAACCCAAACAGCAATCAAAAGCCATTTTTCGTCGATTTCTGAAAAATTAATGATCTTGTTTAACATACCTAAAATTCTCCAAAGTCAATAATTGAGTAATCTCCTTAAACAACTCCTCATTAAATGATGCAAACACTTTAAGATCCTTCACTAGAATCTCCACTGCTTTGGATCGATCATGCCTATTTAACATATACCGTATATCAAACGAATTCAAGAACACTTTAGTGATCAAGAACATTGATTTGCTCAAGAACATTAATTAGCTTGATTAACTTAATGACTCACTTATCCAATGCTTCAAGATACTTCTGTTTTCGAATTTCGAAGAATATCTTCATCGAGTACCGATTATCATCCACTTTAGTGAACCCAGAAAGGTATTTCTCAACTTCATCCCAATTCCCATTATGAACTTCATCTTCAAAATACTTCATATTAAAGAAAAACCCTGATTCTTGTTCAAGTCTATCACAAAAGTAAACTTCAAAATCAGAAATTAAACATCAAAATCAAACAGTTACACTACAAAATCTTCTAATTTAACAAACTAACATAAAAAAACCTAAGAAATACAGTATACTTACTTGTGAACTGTCTCTTTAAACTTTTCTTCATCAAGAAACTGCAAGATCAAGAACACTAGCTCTCTGCTTAGCGACGACATTGCAACTCCACCGTCGCTAAATTTGTAGAACAATTAGAAGCCTTCAAATAAAGCAGATCTGTAAAACCCAAATGATTAATTACTCGTAACAAAAAAATTGGGAATTTTATATTTAAAAAAAATAGAATATTAATATAAAAATAAATAATAAATAATAAATAAAACACACACCCAGAAACTAGATCCCCATGAACTTGAGCTTGAAATCTAACCAAACCACACAAAAAACAGTTTTAAAAAAATAAAAATATAATTTTCATCTTCTATGTTGGATGAGCATGCACCAACAAGTATGAGCACGAATCAATAAAAGATGAAATTTTTAAAAATAATATTATTTCAAGAAATGAAAATATCAAAATAAAATTTGGTGGATCAGAGAAAATAAAGCTGCTTTAAAACACTGGGAATCGAAGATGCGAAAGAAAGCAAAAGTGGTTCACAAATGGAAAAGGTTAAGCAGATGAAGCAAGATAATTACAGATATTAAAACAATAAAAATTATCAGATAATAATAATAATTATAATACTAAAAAAACAATAGGATTAATAATAATAATAGTCCACCATTAAAACACAGAAAGAGCTCAAAGAAAGCACCTCAGCAAGATCGATTGATGAAGAAAACGAAGAAATTACAGGCCTCTCTCCCTCCTCTCTCTTATATCTCTCTATATAGATATATAGATATAGGTCGGCTTAATATATAATAATAATATTATTTATATGTATATATATATATATATATAGTGTGTGTGTGTGTGTGTTTGCTCTCACTCTTCATTTTCTCTCTCTATCCTATCGTGGGAGAAAATAAAACTACGATATTATTATATGCAGAAAGAGGGTTTTTTGTAGAAGAGGATGATAAGTAAGTGCACTTATCACCAAATATGTGCAAGTGCTTATAGATAAGAAGTGATTAGAAAAACTGATAAGTGCATTACACGTGGGTCCCATGAAGCCGGCTCGGAATGACGAGCTGACAGCTGTACTTCAGCTTGGCTTGAACTAGAATAAAGATGTGCTACTTCGCGGCCTACGGTATCGGAAATTCTTATCCGTTAAATTCATACTGGTCATGCTTCATCTGTGAGATTGAGATGATCGACGGTTGAGATTTGATGAAATGGTGTAGTTTCGATGCAGGCGATAATATCTATTATTATGTTATTTTTGTTTTTTGTTTTTTGTTTTTGTTTTTGTTTTTGTGATCACTTTCAAAAGATAACAAGGTGTCATAAAGATGGGGATGATTAAAAGGGTGGAGTTTTGGGTTTTATTACGAAAGTGCCACCATTTATTGGGTTTGTGATTTTATGCGACAAGAAGTTTTTTATACGATATGATAAATTGGGAATATATCGTCGATGAGCAATTGAGCTACTTTGGGGTTAGGTCACACTCTTTTGTGATTATTCTATCAAAATTTAAAAAGATATTTAATTATGTAAAATACTAGTCATTTGCTTTTTAGGATTACAAGAGGGTTTAAATTTGAAAAGCCATACCTTGACAAACGATAGTAGTTTAAGATTACATACAGTTAGGTATGTGTACAAATATTCGTTTTAAAAATAATTATATAAATTACTTAAAAACTCTAACTATAAATCAGTCATTATTGTATAAGAGCATATAAATTATTCTGTTTTAATAGACTTAACATTCTATTTTTTTTCTTTATTTTATAATTATATTAAAAATTATTTTTTTTTCCTCTTATTTCAATTACATGATTTTTTTATATTTATCAATACATTTTCTCTCTTCTTTACTCACAACCACTTTTAAAAATATTAAAAAAATTTATAAGAATTGAACAATGAATTCTTAAATTTACAGCTAAACAATAACATTTTCTCTTTCTCCACTTACAACAACTCAAAATCATTTCATATAATATAGAAATTTCACTCACAGACTTTTAAGAAACCGGATGTGAATGCTCTAATATCCTAAAAAGCATCATATTTTTTTATTTTAATTTAAGAAAACTAGATTTTAATACCAACTATCAATTATTAGTCAATATTGATCCCAACTAATTGACCGGTGACGATTCCAACTTTCATTTTTACTGCCAATAACAACCCCAGTTTAACATGTCGTTAGTTTCATTTATTTTAATGACGTGACGTGTGATATGTCGTGGAAACAAGCAATACTTATTAAACAAAAAATCATATGAAAAGTATGTTGCTCGAACTGAAAAAACAAAAGCATTTACAAATCAAAACACATGATACGGACATACGAAATTGATTGAAACTTACCTCTTAGAAAAATAATTAGAACTTGGAAGAGACAAAATTTAATTGGAAAAACACGGCCAGTTGAATTCATTAGAGGAAAACATACTACATATGATTGAATACCTTCAAAACATTGATCTCTTACAAAAACTAAATTGAAAAATTTAAAGAAATTGTCGTGTAATTACCACGGCACTTGTCACGTGTCACGTCATCAAAAATAATTAAAGTTAACGATTTGTTAGACTGTGACTTTTGTTGGTAACAAAATTAAAAGTTATGATTATTACTGGTCAAGTTATCATTAATATTGACTAATAGTTAATAATTTGAATTATTAAAATCTAATATTTTTTAATACAAAAATCTAGTGGCATAATTTTATCGATACTAATGTCTACGTACGTATTTAAAAACACAAACAAGATCTTATAGTTGCCAGCGCTAAAGTGTATTATTTAATTGTTTTCACATATATAGACATGTTCAGAAACTTTACTATAGCAAAGTTTGGTTCAAAAACTTTTTCTTGTTTTTAGATGTCTATTGGGACATGAACATGTTAAAACTATGTTAAGTGATTTTTTTTATAAAAAAATAAGATAACAATATCAGCTTTATGATGTTAACATCTTTTTATATATCAATTTATTATTTTTAGAATGACTAACTCATTCATTTGCTAATCCTACTATTTAATATACATTTTTCGTCAATCACGTGACTTGAACCCTCGATCATCTGGATGTGACACGTTTTTTACACATTGATACCATTATGTCACATCCTTTAATTATCAATTAAATTAAATTAAAATATAATGAGAATGTATAAAATTAGTGGAAGCAGTTATCTGTTAATGTTTATATAAGTGAATGAATGTGAAAAATTAATAATAGAAGAATATTTTTTAAAAAATGTCTTTTTATACGGTACATGTGGGTTTGGACTGGTCTCATTAATTTATTCCCTCCTTTTACAAAGTTAGTACATTTTATGCACGAATAGATGAAGTCAACATAAAATTTTTGAATAAATTATTGTTATCGTGTATATGGTTTAGTCAAAATAACCTTTCCAACATGAATTCTTTTTAATATTTTTGAGACACATTGTGGTTTTAAATTTTCGACATTTCAATCCACATGGTTAACTCCATTTGTTTTTTTATGTTAACATGAAAGGGTCTTAACTCTTAAATCTTCTTGTCTTAGATTTCATTTGAGTGGAGTATGTCTATTATTATAAAGGGGCCAATTACTATCATGTTATACAGGTGCATAGCTTTGGTAGTTTGGTGTATGCACATGTAGCTATTGTATAGGAGCGTATATACAACTCATCCCCTTCCTTCAAATAAAAGAAATTTATAATAGTAAACCAAAAATGTATAGAAATCACATGATATGTTTCTACATTGTCCCCTTAAATTCAATCTAGAATTTGAACACGTGTCGTTACTAGAATAAAAGGTAACCATTTAATAGTACATTAAATTCTAATAATTATTTATATACTTTTTAAATTACAAAATAGGCCTTTTTTTTAATTAAAAAAGATTTTTTATTAAAAATAATATTTTCAAACACAAGTTGTTATGAATTATGAAGTTTTTTAATACAAATAACTTTTAAAAAACTACATTGGTTAAAAAAGTATTTTTAAAAAAATTAGAGTGTTTGAAAAGAACAAAAAATTTTAAAGACGAAAGTTTAGAAAAATATTGTTATTGTTTATTACCTAATTTATCTCAAATAATCATCTTATAATTTCTAAATATTTATATATAACTATTATGTTAATATTTTCATTCAACTTGTGTAATACATGAATTTTTAAACTAGTTTTAAATCAATTAAAATTAAAAATTAAAATGTGAATTAACCCTCATACTCTACTTTCTCATTAACCTTTACTGCCAAGAAAATATGGTGGTGGTGTTGAATCACCACGCGCCGTCATGATATGCCACTCTGTTTTGCCTAAAACAATGTTGGGTTTTCTAGCCCTATTTTACATCAAAAAAATTTCAATTGAACTGAAATAAAAAAATAAAACATGAAAACGACAATATCAGACACTTAAAACTTTACTTTGAAAAAACCTGTTTCACTCAAAACCTTTTTGCACTATTCAAAGTTTTCAATAGAGACTTGACATCCCTTATAAATTAGATATATCTATGGGTGTAAACTACCTTAGCTTTCTTTTGTTCTGAACGCTATATTTAAAGCTTGATATGTGAGTAGTTTTTCACATTCACCCTTATTTATTCAACTTAATTGTTTATCATTTAGTAATTGATTTTTATCCATATATGTATATATGTATATAACTATAATTATTGTTTTGGGAGCTAGTTTTTGGTCATCCTCTCTCTATTCGTTTCTACTGCTAATACATAATGTATGTTACTTGTTTAGAAAACAATGATGAGGTTACGGTGGTGGTCTCATTGAAAGCAGTCTATCTATCTCCTAGGATAGAGATAATGTTTACAATCATTTCACCATCTTCAAACTCCTACTATATTACTTGATATGTTTGCTTGCTTATTATGTATGTATGTGTTTATGTGTGTGTTTTACTTAATAATATGAAAAAATTACACTAGTTGTTGATGTTGTATGCTCAGGCTTGAGAAATTACGAGCCTAGTTAAGTATGGTACATGAAGTATCGGGCTTGAGTTTCTTTATAAAATAAGCTATTATCTATGCTCAAACATAATATGTATTGGGTTAGGGTAGTTTAATGGGTAAGTCTGCAACGAGGTAGCACTAACACCGGCTAGAGTCAATAATAATATGTGCTAAGGCAACTCGATTCAAGATTTCCAACCGAGCTAGAAACTAATCTTTTGACTAATCTACAGCTCGAGTCAACTCGTGATTTGATAAGTTGACTCATATATCATTATTTATATTATTGTTATATGTTTCCTTTTCTTTACTAATTTAAATAACAAATTAACAACAAATAATTATACAAGTCTTAAATAATTTAATATCAAATTACTATTATAAAATATAACTTGTCTACCAAAATTGTTAGTTTATTCATCTAAGTGGTTATTTGGTTGCCTATTACGTTGTGTTTCCGAGTTACTTAAGGAGATAAAAGAAAAGAAAATTTTCTTTTCTTTTTATTTTCTTTCTTTTCTTTTTCTTCCTTCCCCTTTCTTTTCTTTTGTTTTCATTTCCTTACAATTTGGAAGGATTCATATTAGGTTTTATTGTCCTTCTATTTCTTTTCTTTTCCCTCCTTAAATGAACTCGAGAACACAACTTTTTTACTTTACTTCCATTTCCTTTGTTAAAAAAAACTCTGGAACACAACAATTTTTTTTCTTTCCTTCTGATTCCTTTCTTTTCTCTTCTTAAGTAAACTCGGGAACACAGCGTTGATTTCATTAAAAAGTCTACCTCTAAATAGATAAGAGGTTAAGGTGTTTGTTTTATAAAAATACAATCTTTTAATCATTGCATTTAGCTTTTAATAGTTAAATAATAAAAAGAGGCTAAATGAAAAGGTTAACAAGTTTTCCCCTCCTACAAAGCAAACCCTATCCCACTATCGACATTCATCACCAGTGCTCTCTTTCTGCTACTTACTAGTTCAGAGATTTTCAAACAACCTCTAATAATTTGGGACAAGACCAAAGGAGTTTAATTGAATATCAACATCAAACCATGCAGGTTATCATATAACTCATTGGATTTACATTTTGTTGATTGTTATGGGTAATGTGGGATTCGTATTCTTGTTCTTGCGAGTGGGGGGTTTAATTGACGGAGAGGAGAGGCAAACAGAAGCCACGTGGCAGTAGTCATTTGTGGCGATGGTCGGCCTGATGATGATGATGTTATTGGTGCTGACATTCCCAACTTTTACATTACTATCGGTAACAAAAGTTAAAGTTGTAAGTGTCATTGGTCGTTAGTATGGATTATTATTAGTTAATAAATAATAATTTGGATTAGTAAAATTCAATTTATTTTATTTAACTAATACA
This sequence comes from Flaveria sonorensis, assembly GCA_025506505.1. Taxonomy (NCBI): domain Eukaryota; kingdom Viridiplantae; phylum Streptophyta; class Magnoliopsida; order Asterales; family Asteraceae; genus Flaveria; species Flaveria sonorensis. The sequence continues at coordinate 4,138,152 of CM046425.1, forward strand.
TGTTTTCTATGTACATGAAACATTTGCAAGCTGAAAGCCAAATATGATTCAACTCACTGCTCGATGGTCCTTATGATATGAAAAATACCCTCTCAAGACCCTTGGTTTTTATTTATTTATTTATTTATTTGCTATACTGTAACACTTAATGTAATGTTTTATTAATTTCTATTGTTTTGGCATGTTAATTTTTATTTATGTCTTCATACATTTTTGGTGTTCTTAATGCTTATTTTCCAATCTCTTTTTTTAATAGACCTTAATTTAATCGTACTTTACACCACATTTGAATCTGCCTCATGTCATAAGTGAGATTTAAACTTAACACCCGACATACTTATTTACTATTTGTAGATATATATTTTATTCAAATCGAGAAATCAAAAGCCCAGAATATAAATACCGAAAATGTTTCAATAATGAATACATGGGGGCAGGGACCTACAAGGGTTTTGTTTTGATAGTGAGATGTGTATCATGGGTTGAATATTTCCTCCAACTATGAAAGTGACACACTGGCCCACTGCATATTTGTCATCTTCACATTGGCTTCTTTCTTTTTTTTTTTTTTTTTCTGTACTACTCTTTAAATTTAAATACAATATATACATATCTTTTTTCTTAGATACGAAACAAACATTATGATTTCTATATAAAGTAGGTCCACATATCTAAATATATTAATTACATCAACGGATTTTGATATTTAATTTTGTTTAAATAATGTTAAAAAATGTTATAGAACTAACTATCCTTTTCTTAAAGGTGATGATCATTTAAAATATTGATTTAAATAAGTTTTGAACATGAGTTTGTTAAGAAACTTTTTAGACACCTTATCACTTGATTTGGTGCGGGCTGCCTCCTACGTGCTTCTCAATCTAGGAGAGGCAACTTAACTTTATTTTGACCCATAAGAACCTCAAATATTCGATTTTTTTACACATATTATGACTTGAAAACTTCAAACCAATAAAATTTTATTATTTCTTAATCTACAAACGCTTCAACTATAGATCATAGATCATAACTACCGCCATCATGGCATCCCTTTTATCCAGTGAGATTTGACGTTGAAGGAATCTATTGAAGCTTCTCTACCGATTGACACCACAAATGAGGCATCCACAGTCCACACCCTGTCCATATAATTGACGAGATTTGTTGGCTAACTCAGCACAAAATCAAGATGTACATGTTGTGTGGTCTATGTTGAGACACCACAATTTGGGTGCAAAACCTAAGAGGTGTTAATAATCGATACAGCTAAATAAAATGTTTTCGTTTACATGGAAGATTAAAATGATTTCTTTTTTCACATTAAAAAAAATGTAAATCAACAAATGCCATTATTCCAAGAAGTACATCTTAACTTAATTTCTTTATATAATACTTTAACTTAATTAGATTATTTTAGTAATATTCTTTATACTAGTTTTAATTTATCTTTTGCTGAATACCATTGTGTGAAGAGGGTAAAAAAATACTAATTTAAAAATGATAAGTAAAATATATAGATGTATGACAGTATTTACTTCATGTTTGAAGGAGATTTGCTCTCTCTAAACGAAACTTTTTTATAACTCTAATAAATTGTTGGAATATCAATTGAACCGTCCAATTAAATTGTAGCAAATCGGCCAGTAGAGGTTTATACGGTCCGACCCATGGTTCATGATTTGAAAATATTGTTGAATTGTACGAATATACTATTCATAAAATAGAGAAAAACCACTATTATTAAAATAATTTATATAATCACCTTTAAGGTTGGTGGCTTTTGCCACCAATAAAATTTCACCCTCAAGTTTTAAAACTTATAATTTTACCCCGAAGCACTTTGTACTGCCGGGGTGGAACTAGAAACCCAAATATTATACTTCGAGAAGATGTATGATCAAGGTTGTTAAGATTTTGATAGCAAAAAGTTCTTATTTATTTGACAATGTTATTTATTTAAACATTTATTTATAAGCATCAATGCATTATTTATCTTAAATTCATGTTAAACTAGTCCGTCTCCCTATGAAGCTCTCCAAATAGTGTAACCCAAACGCAAAAAATAACATATATATTAACTAATGTTATTTATATTTATTTATGTTCAAAATTAAGAAAAACTTAATATTCTATTTTGTCAAAAAAACTTATTTTTAACAATTTTTTCCGATAGATAGTCCACCCGGTGGTTTGAAACTTGAACTAACAATGTAAACTGAATTGGTTTTTTAATTTTTATTCCTTTTAAGTTTTGTAATATGCATTTATGCTTATGTATATTGTGTTTATAAATCATCTTTATCGTTTTAACATATATGATATTGTAAAGAATTTGAAATCAAAGCCTGGATAATCCGAGAGTCGTGTGATCATTTTTAAATTAAAATTATTTGATAGTTCACCAGAATATTTCAATCGGATACAAATAAGATATTTATCAAGATCAAAGTATGAATCTTGTGAACCAAAAGAAGAAAATTCAAGATTAATTAAATTCAGAAAAACAATCCGATTTCAGAAGAGGGATTGAAAACTATCATTTGGCAGTTTTCATTATTCAATTTAAAATTATTAAAATATACGTATTTTCCACTCGAATTTTATACTCACATGTGAAATTCTGAAAAAAATAATTCTATTGCCAGGGGCTCTCCCTCTTAGACCCCGTCAGGAGCTGCCGCCCTTTGGGCCCCGCCACCAAGGGTATTGCCCCGAACCCCCGCCAGGTGGGCGTTACCCTTTTGAAACCCCCATTGCTCAGGGGATTCGACCCTAAATAGATTTTCAATATCGAAGATCGCAATAAACTCAAACAAGTATGTACTTTGCACCTATTTACTTGTTTGATGAATATTATGATCATATTAGTCATTAGTCAATTCGATTATATTATAATATTTAACACAATACAAACAAACCAATTTAAAATAAAAGTAAATAAACGGTTACGTGTTAACTTCAAAAAATAATTGTAAACAAGAACTTCTATACGAGTTCTTTCATAAGTTCTTTTAGATGAATAATTGAACTTTTATTGAATATGCTTAACTATCATATTGTTCAAACCAAAAATTGAAAAGTATAACTTAAAGTTTTCTAAAACAACATTTCATTAAACCGATAAAGTCAACTAGTATTGTGAAATAAAAATTTATAAACCGATAAAGTCAACTATTAAATGTGAAATAATATATAGGATTAATACGAGCCAACCAATTAAAGCTACATGGATCGTGACTCGTTAAACACCACATCTGAGCGCACCAACCCCTTTTTAGTTATGATTATAAAGTGTCAAAACAATACTTTTAGTTTACATAATCATAGAAGCAATGGTCAAAAAAATTTAGGGGTAATTATGTATTTTAATTATCAAATATTTTTTCAATTATGGTCGAGTTGGTCATATTGAAAACGGTTCAGTCGGGTTGGACCAAGTAATAACAAGATAAAACCAAATTAAATTTTAAATATATAATATTAACTAGTTTTTATCCGCTGTGCGTTGCCGCGGTGACGTATTCTACGTGATAAATTATACAATACAATCGACCATATTTGTTTCCAAACTCAATTTACGTCAAAATGTAAAGTAATAGAAAATAAATTATATTTGAAGCAAATCCAAACAAAATACATGTTGAAACGTATATTGTAACCCCCGGCTTCCCACACCACCCTTCGCCCACGAGAAGCTTACGGATTTGCTTTTGGTTGCCCCGGTGAAAACTTTCCACGGAGGTCACCCATCTCTGGATTGCTACCACCTGAGCACGCTTAACTGTGGAGTTCTCCTCTCATCCACAGCCAATACGCCCAAAACGAGTTTGTGATATTAGATGCCAGACATTACTTATGAACCAGGAATCTTTCCTGTACACAGCCGATGTGAGATTTATGTAGGGTGTCACAATCACACCCCCTTTGGACTCATCGTCCTCGATGAGCCCAAGAACTCACCATCCCCAGTGAGGTTTGTCTCACCATCCTGAATGGCACAGGAGTGGCTCTGATACCATTCTGTAACACCCGGCCTCTCACACCATCAATATTGTCCGCTTCGCCCACGAGAAGCTCACGGATTTGCTTTTGGTTGCCCGGTGAAAATTTTCGAGGGAGGTCACCCATCCCTGGATTGCTGCCACCTGAGCATGCTTAACTGTGGAGTTCTCCTCTCATCCACAACCAATACACTCAAAACGCGTTGGTGATATTAGATGTCAGACATTACTTATGAACCAGGAATCTCTCCTGTCCACGGCCGATATAAGATTTATGTAGGGTGTCACATATATCAACTCAAAACGTAAATAAAAATCATCGTAAATACAAATTAAAATAGAAAATAGGTTTATAATTATATATTTATATTCCAAATTTAAAATTTTTGCTTTGAAAGAATGCTTAAAAAAACACCATACGTATATTTTCATGAATCTCTTATGAAACAAACCTAAATGAATCTCTCTTTTTTTAAAACATAGAATTAAATAATATTAAATTATTTTTCATTGTTTATTTTCTTCCTCTTCAAAATAGCTACACCGAACGTTATATATTTTACATTTTAATATCTACAAGTGAAAAAAATGTATAAAAGTGATTCTGGAATATAAAAATAATTTTTAAAACATGAAGGAGTAGCTAGAAATCTAACCCAACTTTCTCCAAAAAAGCACAGATGTTCACCTATGATTTCAATTGATATAAAATGTGTCTTAATATTTAGACACCCACCCATATAAATCGACACCCCCTATACTTCGCATATGGATCCATACGCGGCGTATAGGGTCGAATACACTGAAAAAGAGAAAAATTCAAGGAGGTGTCAGAGAGCTATACGCCCCATATAGTATACGACCCCCCCCTATACGACACATATAGGGCTATACGACGCGTCTAGCAAATTTCGACACTGATTACGAGGAAAAATTCAGGGGTCTGTCAGAGGGGTTATACGCCCCGTATAAAGTTATATCCCTATACGACGCGTATGAAACTATACGACACGTATGAAACTATATGACCCGTATAAAAATTTTGGGACGTTGATTTAAAAGTCTAAATAACCAAACCCTTTAAAATTGGTATGTACTTTATTTACCTGACACATAAAAGAACAAAAGAAAGAGAACATACCACATGCTTAATAGTTTGTACTACATATTGTATCACGATTTATTTACATTTTGTTATCTTTCGAGGACTTAATTGCAATTTGTAAAAAGGTTTTGGTGGCTGATTTCTGAACTCATGAGATTTAACTGTACATACCGACAAAGGATTTTAATAATATGTACAATACATTATTCATCTTCTAATGCATAAAATAAAATACAATATTTAAACAAGTGCTATATGCGGGTTTTCATTTGTTGAAATATTCTAAACAACATTTCAATATAACACTAAAAACTTCTCTAAAATTCTCATCATCCCTCCGCTTACTACTAGAGAATATTTTATAAGTAGATTAAATATTTAAAAAAATAAGATGTCACTCACAAGAAAATTTTAAAATCGTAGAATTTTAGGTTGTTTAGAATTTGTTTTTGAGAGAGGGGGCGTGTAACGACAGCCAACGGTTGACGTTCTGACATCAAAGATTCCGGTAAAAACCGTAGGCAGTTTGAGGCTTAAACAGTTAGTATTTGGTATTCTAGTATGTTGTTATGATCTCGTTCTAAACCGATTGAACTTCAAGAGTTGAACCCACCAATCAGATTTGTTAAACATGCACATTCAATTTATTTCCAAACCCCGAGCGAGCTCCACGAACAATTCTCCTTTTGACCATGTCTTGTCTTGACCAGTGGCGGAGCATGAACACTTTCGTATGGGGGCATGGGCAAAAATAATTTTTTAAGGGAGACGAACTCGATATTTATATAAAAATTTACACTACCGGACCAAAAATTACATTGCCCGACTAAAATTTAACATTACTGAAGAAAAAAGAGGAGGCCAACCCCTATGATCTTTCGCTCTGGTCTTGACGACCTGCGATATCTCTTATGACCATGGTTAATGTCGATTATTACATGGGCATCATGGCTAGAAAATTTTTGCATCAGGTCATAATTTTTTGATGTTGGTATATTGATCAAGAGGTATTTTTTTATTAGGTTGGTTCACTGACTTTTTTCTCGTCTAATATGATTAAGAGGCTATTTGATTACCGCTGACTCATTAAGATCTAACTAAGTCAAAAGCTGACCCAGTTAGAAGTTCTGACTAAGTCTGCATCTGACTGAAACTTGATTGCTTGATTCAGTATCTGATTGAAACTGATTTCAAGAACTCATATAAGCAATATTATATCTTATTTCAAGAACACATATAAGCAATATCAAATCTGATTTCAAGAACACATATAACTAATATCAAATCTGATTTCAAAAACCCATATAAGCAATATCAAATCTGATTTCAAGAACACATATAACTAATATCGAATCTGATTTCAAGAACCCATATAACTAATATCAAATCTGATTTCAAGAATCTATATAAGCAACATCAAATCTGAACAATATTATAATCAGAATATACCTTTCAACTTCAATCACTTTCAAGATATCAAAATTTCAAAACAATAACAATATTACAACTTCAAAACAAGAACAAAAGTTCAAATCAGAATATATCTTGAACAGGAGGGAGGCCTGCTGACGGAGGAGTGCGGCGGAGGAGGGAGGAGCACGACGGAGGGAGGGCGCCGGAGGGAGGAGTACGGCAGAGGAGGGAGGAGCGCGAAGGAGGGAGGGCGCCAGAGGGAGGAGCGCGGCAGAGGGAGGGCGCCGAAGGGAGGAGGGCGTCGGAGGGATGGCGGCCGATGAAGAGGGGAGGGTGGAGGAGACTGGTATGTGAAGAGAGAAGGGTGGAGGGGATCGGTATGTGAAGAGGAAATGGTGGTAGGTTTTGGTCAGTGAAGAGGATGTTATGGTCTCGGGGAATTTAAAACCTTTAGGAATTTTCAAATAGATGTCACTATCTAGTGATCCATACAAGTAAGCTATGACAACATCCACAAGACGCATCTCTAAATTTCTAGAGACTGCTAAGCTGATTAAGTATCTAAAGGTTATTGCATCCATAACAGAGGAGTATGTTTCCTCATAATCAATCTTTGGCCTTTGTGAAAAACCTTGAGCTACAAGTCTAGCTTTATACCTTGTAACTTTATTTTTCTCATTTTGTTTTCGTACAAAAACCCATTTATAATTTACAGGCTTTACGGCCATTGGAGTAATAACAATAGGTCTAAAGACCTTTCTTTTGTTAAGTGAATCTAATTCAGCTTGCATAGCTCCTTTCCATTTATCCCAATCATGTCTATTTTGACAGTCATAACCGATTTTGGTTCAGGATCATCATCTCCACTCATGATGTCACTTGCTACGGAAAAAGAAAATATTTCATCAATACATTCTATTTCATCTCTATTCCATAAGATATGTGTGACCATAGTTAATTGACATTTCTTTTTTATTTTCATCCAAATCCTCCTCATGAGAGGTTTTGGTATTTAGCGTTGCATCAAGATCATTCACTTTATTATCAACTTCCTTTTCAGGAGTTTTTCTTTTTCGAGGATTTTTATCCTTGGAACCGATTGGTCTCTCTCGTTTCAAACGTCTCTAAGATTCATGAGCTATTGTTTTATCTATTTGCTTATTTGGAATCTAAACTCGAGCTGGAGCATTAGCAACTGGTATATGAGATTTAGTAACTCTGTTTGTATCAGTAAATACGTCAGGTAATTGATTTGTAATTTTTTGCAAGTGTATTATCTTTTGAACCTCTGTATCACATTGTTTGGTTACTGGATCAAGATACAATAATGAAGGAACATACCATGAGACATCATTTTCTTGTTTTTTCTTTTCTCCCCCTAATGCGGGGAAAACTGACTCGTTAAAGTGACAATCAGCAAAACGTGCTGTAAATACATCACCCGTTAAAGGTTCAAGATATCTTATGATGAAAGTTGATTCATATCCAACATATATTCCCAACCTTCTTTGAGGGCCCATTTTTATACGTTGTGGTAGTACAATAGGGACATACACAGCTCACCTAAAAATTCTAAGGTGGGAAATGTTTGGCTCATTGCCAGAAACAAGTTGTAAGGGAGAGTATTTAAGATTTGCACTTGGTTTCACACGAATTAGTGATCCAGCATGAAGAATTGCATGACCCCAAATAGTCACAGGGAGTTTTGTCCTTATTATAAATTGTCTAGCTATTTGTTGTAGACGTTTGATTAACGACTCAGCTAAGCCATTTTGTGTGTACATGAGCAACAAGGTGTTCAACAATAATTCCTATAGACATGCAATAATCATTAAAAGCATGTGATGTGAATTCACCAGCATTATCAAGTCTTACCCTTTTAATAGTATAATCAGGAAAATGGGCTCGTAATTTGATAATTTGTGCAAAAATTTCGCAAATGCTACATTACGAGTTGATAACAAAAAGACATGAGACGATCTACTTTACGCGTCTATCAAAACCATAAAGTATCTAAATGGTCCACATGGTAGATGAATTGGCCCACATATGTCTCCTTGAATTCTTTCAAGAAACAAAGGTGATTCCTTTTCAATTTTCACAGGCGAAGGCCTTGTAATTAATTTCCCAAGAGAACAAGATATACACAAAGGAATTTTATTCGATTGTATGGGATCTTTTGATATTTCAATAGATACTCATGAGTGTTTTCAATTATTCTTCTCATCATTGTAGATCATGGATGGCCTAATCTGTCATGCCATAAGTTAAGTGTTTCAGGATCACAAAATTTTTCTTTAACTGCCATATATGCCTGAGGCACATTAATGTGTGTATAATGTAAACCAGATTGAAGCATTGGTAGTTTTTCTAATATCTGATCTTTGCTTATGATATGCAAATATTTTTCACTATCAACAGTCCTTGATTGAGTATCATATCCGTTATGATATATGTTTTAAAAACTCAACAGATTTCTTGTTGATTTTGGGGAAAATAAAGCATTTTCTATTATAAGCTTTGTACTATTTGGTAATGCTAAATTAGTTTTTCGCATTCCGTCTATCAGGTCTGTAGGTCCTGATATTATATTAATGATTCCTTTTGTTGGTTTAAGTTAATAATTTTTTTTTTAGATCTAAGTATAGTGTGTGTGGCTCCACTATCCGCTATACATATAGATTTGTTTGATCTTGCGTTCCAATGATATTCATTTTAATATTGAAAGTATAAAAAAAATAATAAGTGAATAACGATAATATTGTTATATTTTAACAAGAAGTTTATTTAATTGAAAGAAAACATTACATGAAGAAAAATACATAATTAAAGATAGAAAAACACTTAATTGTTGTATATAACTATTGTGATCAAGCAACATGTGTTTCAGAGTTCTATGTCAAAGTCTGCAGTGTTCAACTCAACATTGAGATTATCAAAATTATCAACATGGTTCACTTTCTTCACTTTCCTTTTAAAAGAGGCTTGGTATAGCTCACATAAATATGGAGCTGTGCGACAAGCCTTTGACAGTGGTTTGTGCTACCACATCTAAAACAAGAAGCGTCATTGTTTTCGGACTTACCAGCTTCATTCCCTTTGTGTTGGTTAAAATTGTTATTTTGTGGAGCGTGATAATTGATTGTTCTTTGATTTTTACCACGGCCATATCCACGTCCACGACCACGTCCACGACTATAAAAGTTACCTTGGTAATTATAATTACCCTTGAAAGAATGGTTGCGACCATTAGGGTAACTTTTATCAAAAGAACCACGACCACGACCTCGTTCCCACTTTCTTCCAGAGTTTTTAGTAGCAACATTTACTTCTGGAATTCCTAATGATCCCGTGGGATGAGCTTGATGATTTTTCATTAAAAGCTTATTATTATTTTTTTGCTACGAGAAGAAATGAATTTAAATCAGAATATCTTTTAAACTTTTGGCAACCTATATTATTATAGCAAGTTTATATTTGATGCATGAAATGTGAAGAAAGTTTTCTCCAACATATCTTCCTCGGTAACATTTTGTCCGCGAAATCTAATGGTCGAGCATATCCTGAACAAAGCAGAGGTGTCCGCGAAACCTGAGATTGTTCCATTCATCTCTAGCAGTGGGAAGTAGAACTTTCCTTTGGTGATCAAATCTGCTTTCTAAATCTTTCCATAAAATTTATGGATCTTCATAATTTGAATATTCAAACTGTAACATTTCATCGATATGCTTATGTAGAAAGACATCAGCTTTCGCTTTGTCTTGTTCCGAGCAAGCATTTCCCTCTTGTATAGTTTCTAAGACACCCATGGATTTAAGATGTCTTTTTACATGAGCCGTCCACGGCATATAGTTTTCTCCATTGATATTAAGAGCTGGGAATTCGATTTTCGCAATGTTCGACATTTTTGTTTGCTAAACAAGAATTAAGCAAATAGTAAGATAACTATTAGAATCCATATATATCAATAAGCATTGCGATACAATAAAGCGGTGGAGCTATAAACAAATATAGAAATAAGAAAAGTTTAAATTCTTCATGTGGTAGTTCAGCAATAAAGATAAGAATTAAAATGAGCATTATGGTTGCCGGTACTAAAACCGGGTGTATCATCTTTGAAAAATTGCCTTGGATAAACTTGAGAAAAGAGATAACCTGTTTATTGAAAATAGTTTTGATAGTGGTAAATTTATAGTTTAAAATTATAACCGTTTGTAACGGCTCTGTACAACGGCCATATAACCGTTTATAACGGCTAAAACCGTCGTGTGTGTGTGTATCGACAGCAATTTTAAATAAAATAGATAAGTATAATATTATGTTATAAAAACATGAATTTAGTTTATAAAAACAAAAGAGAATAAGAACGACAAGTTAGAATAAGACGTTAGTACGAATAAACATAATCAAAATATTAGTTGTATAAAGTTAGTTGACATATAAAGAAATGTTAGTTGTATAACTAAAAATTAAGTAAAAGTTAGATGCATAAGTAAATGTTAGTTTGCATAAGTAAAAGTTAGATGCAAAAATAATAGATTAGATGCATAAGTAAAATTTAGTTGACATATAAAATGTTAGTTGCATAATCAAAAATTAGATGCATAAATAAAAGTTAGCTTGTTAGTAGTCTCATGGTTATCAAGATGTCCATAATAAGATCTTCATTATGCTTACTTTATTTATCTTCGTTATTTTCTCAATATAAGATATTATATATTATTACTTAATAAAGCTCTTACCTTGATTAATGAATGACTTTGTGCTTTATTGATCTTCTTGATTAGAGTTTAAGAGCTTTCATGCTGATAACGTGTTATAATATCACAATAATTAACACAAGATTAGTGTTATAACTTTAAGAACTTTACAGAGAATTGCAAGAGCAAGAAGAAAAGAAATATATAACTTATGAAAATGTATACAAGAGGTGCATCTTCTCCTCTACATTGAGGTGGTATTTATACTATAAAGATCAATCATTTTGGTAGACAAGTAAAACTATTTGGTAGATAAGTAGCATAGTAAACTTATATATAAGTTTGACAAAAAGTTCATCCTCTTGCTATGATAATAATTTATAATAAAACAATAGATTTCTTCATGAAAAAAAAAACTACACATAGAAAGTGTGAGGAAATTAAAAACATAAAATGTGCATGCATGTGAAGGATAGTCACTCGATTAAGCATTACAATATGTATCATCTTTTAATTTTACACAAGTTATATATAGGTGTCATATTTAAAAAAACCTATACGGCGAAACATTTTTTGGTGTTATATATCACACATAAAGAACTATGGTGCGGATATATCATTAAGAATTAAACATTTTTTGGTGTTATATGCCGCATGCTTAAGTCCGGCCCATGCGGTGTACTTGATTTGACATAATTTACCTCATGTTTCATTATTTGAATTTAAAAAGCATGTTATATACATATTTTTTATGTACTTGCAATTCTTTTTTTTTTTTTTTTCTCAAACTAGTTCATGCTACCAAATGCAATGTATGAAAGAATAAGAACGCTATACGCTATGCATTGATTAGTCTACACCGTTATAAATCATGAATTGCTCGATCAAAACCTAAACCAGCTTAATACTGACTAATTATTAGTTGTCTTCTGTCGTATTTCATTTCTACCTTATTTTCAAGTACTGGTTTTGATCCAGTCTATTACACTTTTAACCCATACCCATGTTTAATTAAGCACTTCAATAAATTGAAATATACCTTGTTTCTTATTTCAAAAGAAATAAATTATTTGTTTAAAGAAAACATATCACTTTCACACATATTATTGCTTTTATTGAGCTTGGACAATAGTGACATTTTTAAAATGTCTAAAACTTTTTAGCTTAGTTATTTCTTTATAAAATAATAACCATAAAAACAAAACAAGCAAATGAACAAATAATGAGTCATATTAAAAATTAGTTAACTAAGACAACCAAACATGAACAAAACACCAATGTGAAAGTTGTTATTCTAGGGCCCTTATGTTGGTTGTTTGATTGTTGAGTTTTGCTTTATTCCCCTTTATCCAATGATTCTACATTTGAAACAAAACCAATTTTAAGCTTTATTAGTTTTCGGAAAGTGTAATTACTTCATATATAATAATTGTATATTGATTTTAATTTTTAACAATTTAGTATTATATAATTGATAAAATATAATGATTAATTACACAATGAGAAATGTAATAAATGCTTTTAGAAATAGTTACATATTAAAAAACATTAGAAGTAAACATTTATAGAAGGACGGAATTAGTATTATAATACTTTTGTTAAGGGTAAAAAAGATAAACCAACATATTTTTTAAATTTGTTATAATAAAATTCAATAGATGTGTCTTATAACTGTAAAGTCACTGGTGTTCTTTCATCTTGTAAACACATTTTGTCCACTTTTAACGCATCGTTTACATTGGTTTGACAATCAAATTATATTTATATAATAATATGAAAATTAAAAATTAATTAATAAACAAGAATATTACTTTTTTTCATTTATAAATAGCATACTTTTATTATTTGATATTTGGTTTTGATTGCTAAACTATTTTTAACAGATATGATGTATGTTTTCTTTCTTTCCCGGTTCAGATTTTATAACATAATTTGCATATAAATATAAAAAATTTATATTATAATTAATATCTTAAGTCATCTAGTTTGTATTTATATTGCAAGCGAAATGCTAAAAGTATTCAAATATCATTCCCTCTCTATCTATCTAGTTATATATGTTAGGTAGAACTAATTGTTTCATTAAGAAATGTGACAACCATGTAATGTAATGCATTGATGGTTTAATGAGATTAGTGGAATAGATGGTTATGTAAAAGATTGTATCATATCTAAATCTTAAGATATAACTATATTATGTAATTGTTATAGTTCTTAAGATATTTTTGGTATGATATAAACAACCCAGACATGAGACATTTGGCTCAGTGCATAATACCCGGATACGTAATAGGCCTTTCCTTGAATGTTAAACGTTTAAAGGCTGTAACAGACATATTATTTGGATTTGGTAGTAGATTAGTACCCTTTGAAAAACAAACTCCCTTCATTTTATGTGTGTGTTTGTTAGCAAATACAATATTAATGACAACAACGACTAAATTTATAAACATTTCGGTGTTGGAAATTGGAAATAGTGATGGAGCGGTACAATAATTCAACGTGATTGCTATCGAACAAAATATTAGGTCCACGGGCAATCATGTAATTTACTTCTATTATTATATTCATCTACGTGAGAATATCCTTTCACTCACGATAACTACTTTTTATTTAAAAATTTTATATTTTATATTAAAAAAAGTATGTAATCTTATTGAATAATACAAAAAGAATTACATAACTTTATAAATTTACATAAATGAATTAAATTAATTTCCTTGTAATTAATTAATAAATAATTAAAAATAAAAAACCATTCACGATCACCCAAAGTAGAGTAATTAGATGAGGTGACATCTTTATTTTTCGACAAAACCACTCATAGTCGCTGATGATCTCGCACGCCCTAAGATATATGTGTTTTACTTATTTATTAAAAAATTTGTTTTCTAATGAAATTTCCCAGATGAGTTATAATCAATATGATTACTGTTCTTAAAATTTTTTAAGCATCACATATATTTTAAAACAAAATTTAAAAATTTTAATTTATTTTTGTGTGATTTTTAAAAGGATAAAATAGAATTCAAAAGTCGTTTTTTCTCGCCCTTCGTTTGTATTTTATGCTGTATTTCCTCCCTCGAAAATTGCTTCACTTTAAGTGTCTTTCTTGTAAATTATGTCGCCATAAGATATAACGAGAAAATGACGATAAATTGAAATGTAAGAGATCACGTGACATTGCTCTGTTTGTGACCCCATGTTTATATAATATATTGGTTTGAAATTCTATGGTGACGGTAGTAGGAACAAATGAGGTTGATGCCAGCCATGCGTAAATAATTACTATCTACTTTTTATTAAAAAAATATTTATTCTTTTACATAATTGCTTTTATATTACTTCAATTTAAAATATATCATGATACAAAAATAACATGAAATTTATGTATTTTAGTTTGGTATAAATGAGTTCGTGTTAATTTTGTGCCTGACTGATTGTTTTCGTGTCAATGTGATGGGTTTATAGGTAGACCCGTTTAAATCATTTTTTTATTTTATTTTTTAAACATTCTTTATACCATAAATGAAATAGGTTGTGTGTTTGTTCCAAACTTTAAGACTTTAAAGATAAATTTACATAAAAGATTGTAACTAAACTATAATTGTGTATATAACATTAAATTTTCTGTTGTAAAATAGTAATTATGAAGTAGTATTGTGTGAAAAAATATAAATTTATAAAATCTAGGTTAAACGGTATGTGATCGTGTCAACTAGTAAATTTCCGTGCCGTGATCAGGATCAATGCCTAATATGTTTCTTGGGTTCTAGTCATGTTCGGATTTGTGTAAAATATTCGGGTTCGTGTTGGTTTGGAACCCCAACAAAAAAAATGACCATTTTAGTACACCTATATTAGGGTAAGGTTATAATAAAAAATATATTTAATCTAAAAAACCTAAAAAGAATTGTGGGTTTGACACATGTTGTTTTTGAAGATGATGACATTTTGGTTATTATGTCAAATACTTCAACTCATTGTGTCAAATATTAGTTCATTGTGTCATACATTTTACATCATTTGTTATATGTATTCATCATTGTGTTTTACATTTTAGATCATTTTGTATTATTTTTGTCATTGTTTTTATGAATTATATAAAATTATTATCTATCATTGTGTTTTACAATTAAAAGTACACAATGGTATATTTTCACCAATGTAATTTTCGAAACACATAGTGTTGAAAACAACACAATGTGTTATTTTTTGTCATTGTTTTCTATAGATTATATAAACTTATTGTTATTTGTCATTGTGTTTTACACATGTGTTCTTCACCAATGTATTCTTCACAATGACATTATTTCACCAATGTATTCTTCAAAGCTCATAGTGTTTAAGATAACACAGTAACTATAAAAAAACACAATAAGATATTGTGTTATTTTGTTATTGTTTTTAAGGTATTAAATTAATTAGTTGTTAATTTATTATTGTGTTTTACATAGTATAGATACATAAAAATGTTATTTCACCATTATATGTTTTTAGAATTCTTCACTTTTTAAAACACACAATAGTATTAAAAGAGACACAATAACTAAAAAAAACAATAAATTGTATAAAAACACAATAAATTATATAACAATACTATACTTGTTTTAAAGATAAAAAATACTCATTTTTATGGTGTAATTTATAAAAAGATAATGTCGTATATAAAAAATATCATCGCTTAAAAAATGTGAGAACTTGAAAACAGTAAACAAAAATGGTTATGCCTAAAAGGCTAAAATACTCATCTAACAAACTTATTTCCTATAATTTGATCTTTATCATTGATTAAGTAGATTGGTGATTGGGATTACTTTTTACACTTTTTAGTTTTATGAGCCTTTTTTATTTGAACCTAATAAATAGTTTTGAACCAGAACCGGTTTGGTAAATAAACTGGTTTGTACACCTCTACGGTGGGGTACCGACTAACGATTATTCGGGAGTAATCAAGATTAAACGGTTAGAGATTTTTATATATAATTTTCAAATGTTTGTATATATACACATACATTTTTATATGTAAATTTTATGAAAATGTGTTGTTTAATATATATACAAATATATGTGGCCGGAAATATCAATTTTTCATCGGAATTTTTTGAGTTCTCTGGAATCTCGTTGGATTCTAAGAAAAACACTGATTAATGACCGATTAAGAATTGACTAGGGCCGTTATTCCCGATTTTGATATGTGATGACCGATTAGCAATTTTAGGTGCCGATTAGGGAAATTCTAAGCGAGGAGGTCTCAATCGTACGTAACGATCCTATTGCGTTGGTGCGCAGGAGGTGACATAGGTCGTGTCTGGTAGCAGCTACACTGGCCTTGGTCATGACGCCGCATCAAATCAATTTGTGTGAGGATTCTTTGTCACACAACTCTAAAGACATAAAAGGAGGTGGGTGTGCGATGTCACAGCTGATGACATGACGATTGCGAGGTTGGAGCAATACTACTCATATATGGTTTGTAACAAGGCACTATAAAAACACTACATATGATCATACAAATAGAAGTAAATATGTGAAATATATAAATGTAGCATAATGAACAAACTATATACAATGTTTATAGATTAATAAACTCTTTAAAAGTTGTTTGCATTTTAATCATAAAATACTATTTAAATCCAAGAAAAAATGGTTCAACGGATCGCGCATAATAATCTGTTAGCCTTTAAGTCTTAAAACTTTATTTTTAATAAAATTGGTTTGCTATTTAAAAAGAGGTTGTGGCGCAACCTGTTCCTCGTATCTCTATCATTTATCGTAAACTTTTAATTCGAAATGAAATACTATCCACACAATTTCAATCTAAATTATTAATATTATTATATTTAGCATTAAAATATATCACATGTTATAGTTACAATCTACAAAAACCCACCTAGCAAACAAAGAAATCTATATCTTTATACTAATAAATAAAAATAAACATGATCATTTGTCATCATTTTAGGTCATCTAATTATGAATGTTATAATAGCTATTCATTAATTAATAACTATCCATAATTAAAATTTCAAATATGTTAACTCAAATATTCAAATGTGTAACACATAGGCTTATTCAATCCGTATAATACACAATATTTAAGGCATAACTTATTATATCATAGCCCGTGTATTACACGGGATTGTAACCTAGTACAATACTAAAAGAGTAACTTAGGGGGACACTTGGCTTATTTTTAAGCCCCCTAAGTTTATTTTTCTCGCCTCCCTCTTCTCTTAAATAATTACCTAAATTAAGAAATATTAAATAACTTTAATTTTTTTTTAGATTAATTTTTTTAATAAATTAAGAAAGATGTTTTTCTATTAATGTTATTTCTAGAAAACAATTTTATATACAATTAAAAAAAATTTCTAAAACATCTAACTTTTTTAAATATAAATATTTTAAAATTGGTATTTTTAAAAAGTAAATTTTTTATGAACTAAAAATAATTAAAATCAGGAGTTACAATAAAAAAAAATTTAAAAATAACATTTTTAATCGGTTTATTTTGAGAAAATGTTTAACTTCTTTTTGAAAGAAAGTTTAAAAACAAAAGTTTAAATTTGATATCGTTATTTATTACTTATAGTTATTACTCATATGTATTTTAATTATATCTTATTTTAGATTATCATTTTTACTTCATATAATTTTATTAATTTAATATTTTATTTTTTCAACACGTATAATATACGGGTTTACTAAAGTTAGTATTAAATAAATAATAATCAAAACTAATCAGAGATATTATGAACATTTATAGCCCGAGCCAATTCAATTCAACTAATATCTCTATATTGGATTACAGGTCAAAATAATTCGAAATTGATCTAAATTATTGCACATAACTTTTCAGTGTATATTATTCAAATCTTAATTTCTTCATAACAATATCTTCACCCCCTCAGTATCTACTCATGATTTTGACCCGTCAAAAGTATTCATTTTAAGTCTAAAATACGATAGTTTTTTTGACTGTATATTTCGCTATGACAATAAACAAAAGTTAAGGTGAATCTCTGTCCAGTGTCGGTTATACTTGAAAGAGCTTATTTT